>JAPQWV010001071.1:0-129784 GCA_027422505.1 Craterostigma plantagineum
CAAATAGGATTGAAATTTCCCACTTGGAGCTACACTTGGCTCTTCGAGCTCATGATCTTCATTTCTCCCGAAGATCCCTTGATTCCAGCATCTTGAGTCACTTCCCTGACTCTTCTCCGGCTAGCCATCACCTGGCCTTCTTTTACCGTCGATGCCTCAGTAGCCTGCAAAATTAGCTTCTTTCCTGTAAGATTACGACAAACAGAAATATCATCTGCTGGTGTTCGCGTCCAGCTTTCTCATCATCTTCTCAATTCTCGAGCTATTCTCCACTCAGATGTCATCCCTATATCTGACTTGAAGTGCCTTCGCCCTTGGAAGATAGCTCCATTTCGCGCTCAGAAAAACATCACCCACATAGCTTACTTTATCCAAGTTAATAGCAGCAAATCCAGCTTTCTCTGGCTCACCTACCGGTTCTGGTGTACTTCGCTCCACCTCAAGCCGAGGGTTTCTTTTGCTTATCTTGAACCACATTCAAGCCTCAACATTCTCTAGTTTCCAAAGGTATGCTCGTCACACAGAACACCCTTCCAAAACATAGATCACGTGCCTCTAAAACCGGACATAATCAACTTATTCTTACTTGTAATTGACATCTTCCATGCATCAACTTTTTGTTATGCATCCATGATTATCCAGGGCTCCAATCGAACCTTTCCATATACGGTATGACCTCACTTCTCTCATGATCCCAAAACCACCAGATTTTAGCTGAATTTCACAGAGAAACAATCCCCAAAATCTGAGAGTTTTCACCATTGCCAAACTTACTCGATTTTCCTTTTGATTCATTGAATTCAATCATCCACTTCCTGTTGCAAGTCACATGAAAACTACAACCAGAGTCGAAAATTACTCCTCACTCTCCTCAAGTTCAGAAATATTCAAGACTTCAGCAGATCCATAGCTACAATTATCGCAAAATTCAGCGGCACTTACATTTGCTTGTTTTGGGTTTGATCCACCTCTCTTCGGGCAGAGAATTTCTTAAAGTGTCCACTCATTACAGTGATAATACCTCTTAGGCTCGTGTTCTCCTTCTCTTACCCTTCTTCTTCCACAGTTTGGATTTATGTTGTAACGAAGAGCAAATCTCCCGTAGCAACTTGTGGCAACACTGCTGCTTAGAACTTATCGCAGACAACACGTCCTACATCTTCAAATTCTCCCTTCCATACAAGAGAGCTTCCTTGAAGTGATCGTGACTCGTGGGCAGTACACATAGAAGGAGAAGAGCCTGATCTTCATCCTTCAATTCCTCCCGATATTCTGCAAATCCAACACCAGCTTCTGAAACTTATCAACCTGCTGATCTAGAGGCTTTCATCCACCATTCAGAAACTTGTATAAGGCTTGCTGAGGTACATTCTTCGAGCCAGGGACTTGGTCATGTACAGTGAGTGATAAAATATTTTAATGCGTTTATCATAGTATTTATTTGGGGTATAATATAACCTTAGCAAACGAATTATGCATTTATCGGCATATTTACCTATTCTTATGTTTGAAGGAGCTTAGGACGAGTTTCGTGCGGAAACGAGCGAAAAACGGGCAAAACGGTTGCAAAAATGAAGAACGCTGCCGGGTGTCACGGGCCGTGACTCCCTATGCACTTGGCGTGACACCCACCAGAGGGCCGAAGTTGAAGACACTGCCTAAGGTCACGGCCGTGACAGACCTTGCACCAAGCCGTGACAGGAGGCAGAGAGTTCGATAGATGATGGTCACGGCCGTGACAGACCTTGCACCAAGCCGTGAACAGGAGGCAGAGAGGTTCGATTTAAGATGGTCACGGCCCGTGACCAATGATGCATTTGGCCGTGACCTGTGGCACAGAGAGAGCAATGCGCGTTGACTCGGTGCTGGTCACGGCCGTGACGACCCATGTCCCAAGCCGGACCGTTACGACAAAATTCCTAATAAAGCCCAAAATTCGATCCAGAAAGGGGCACGACTTACAGAGATCAAACCTAATCACCCTAGAGACGAAAATTAGCAGAAAAGAACGCAGACACGCGTCCCGGAGCGCAAGAGACGGATCATCGACGAGATCACACCCAACTTAACGAAGATCGAAGAATCTTCACGCTTCCATCGCAGATCATCCGTATACAGAACATGAATTCTTCGCCCTTATCCTTTATTTCTTTCGTTGTTTTCTCGCTTTATCATGCGTAGCTAAATCCCTTTTGTGTTTGGGATTAGATGAACGCTAGGATTAGTCGTACTTAAGACGTATGTTATATCGTGATTTGCGTATTTCTGATTATTTATTGTTCTACGAATTGCTTCTTCGCTTTAATATGTCTATGTGTAAAGTGAATGCATGGAAAATCGTTTAGGGCGACAACTAAACAACGATTAGGCCGTTCGTTAGAAGATAGGATCCGAGTATAGGGCGAAAGCAAATACTCGATCCTCGCTATTAGTAATTACTGAATTTTAGATCCCCACGAGCGTTTAGGGCGACAGCAAATTCGCGAGTGGGTAGAGAAGATTACTGCGATTTAGTCAAGAATCACGTCGACACGATATTTCATTGTCTTAGGGATCACACCTAGCGGGATTCGAATCCCGAGGACATTTTTATCATCTGAAGCTTCGTATCAGTTCGAAGCGTGTTCTTTGAGTTTCTAGTTGATTTAGGAGCGGTCTGTTAGGTTAAGCCGTTCAAACAACTGCGTATTTTATTTAGTTAAATATCGAGTCGATAGGTCATTACTAGTACTTGATTATTCCTCGTGTTCGGATACTCGTTTACTCGCTGTACTACACTACTAACGATAGGTCCACTGCCTATCGCACGTCGGTGACAGTAAATTAGTATTAGTTTTAATTATCACTTGTCGCACTTTTCATTCACACACACGTGTCGATCAAGTTTTTGGTGCCGTTGCCGGGGAATATATTGATATTAGGAACACCGTAGTTCGGTACTTTAGCCACTTTTATTTTGACGTTTTTTCTTGTTTTTTACTGTTTGCGTTAATTGTGTTATTTGCATTAGTTATTTTCCTGCGTCGTTATTGATTTCGTATTCTTATTCGGCGTATTGGTTTACTTCTTCGCTTATTTTTATTTCTCACTCATTGAAGGTACAATTCAGCGGTGAATGACCCGAAGCCATCCATCGGGCCCCATCGTCGACGCAGACCCGGATTTCGAACGAACGTTGCGAAGGAAGCTTAAGTACGATACCGAAGGATCATCCACCAGCTCTCAGGATCCGTTAGTTTGTTATTCAGAGGATAGTTCGCAGGAGTCAACCTTAAACTCTCGTGTAGAGGCGTCCGTAGACAGCCCAAACATGGAAGCAACGATGGCGGACCACCGAGTGCCCGTCCACAACGTTTCTAGAGGAGGAGCCACGCCTTCAGGACCTCCTCAAGGATGCCGCGCTAGGCGGTACTGAGTCGGCGATCGTCATCCCGCCGTTTGAGAACAACAATTTTGAGCTGAAGCACTGCTGGCTTCAGATGATATTCCAGACGGCCCAGTTCGAGGGTAATCCCGACGACGACCCCTATTCCCACCTGAAGGCATTCTTGACGGTGACCGATACCATCAAGATCAACGGGGTCCGGGCGATGCAATTAAGCTCATGCTGTTTCCGTTCTCGCTCAAGTTAAGGGCGAAGGACTGGTTGGACATGTTGCCACCCAGATCGATCACCACGTGGGAAGAGATGCGAGCCGCTTTCATCAACCACTACTTCCCACTCTCAAAGGTGCTGAGGTGAAGACGGAGATTTCTCTTTTTCACCAGAAGGACTCAAAAACCTTTACGAGGTGTGGGAGCATGACAAGGCGCTACCGAAAAGGTTCCACAGCACGGGATGTCGAAGGCAGCCTAGATCAACCGATTCCATGAGGAGTTTAACGATCAGCTGTTCATATGTTAGACGGAGCCGCATGAGGAGGACTCGTGAAGCTCAATGCCACTGACGCGTGGAATTTTGATTTAGGATTACTCGAGGAACAGCTTCATGAGGTGCAATACCAGAATGAAGACAAACGGTGTTTTCGGAGTCAGTGAGGAGACGGCCACTAATGCTAAGATCGAGGCGCTCCAGCAACAAAGCCTCGACGAACTCCCAGTTGCAGACGGTGATTGGCGCACTACTTCCCAAGTCCGGGCAGACGCAGCCCGTGAACGCCGTGGCCACCACCATACCGACGCACAACGCCTACGTGCCCTTGTGCGGGATTTGCGGCGCAGCCCACGAGACATCAGAATGCCAACTTGGGCAGTCGCTGGAGCACGTAGACTATATGGGCAATTACCAAGGTGGCCAGCGAAGTTTCCAGCCTCGGGCACATCAAAACTTGACGTACGGGAATCAGAAACCATCAGGGGCAAAGGACCGCCAGGATTTCAGCCCAGACAGTCCGGATTCCAAAACGGCCACCACGACAGTACCAGAACGCGCCCGCAGGAGGATCCGACGACATGAGGGAGATGAAGGACATGATGAAGACGCTTCTCACGAACTTCAGTAGCACCACCGCAGCCACGAAAGCCGAATGACGAAGATTGAGGAGTACATGGAGGCGAACGATTTGCGTGCTCAGAACACGGACGCCTCGCTCAAAAAGCTGGAGCAACAGATGACCAGATGACGAAGCAGTTGGCTGGGCGCACTCAGGGATCGCTCCCGAGCTACACTGAGCCCAACCCAAGGAGTACTGCAAGGCGGTGAGTTGAGGAATGGACGGAAATGCAAGAAGTGCCCGCCAAGAAGAAGGCAAAGGAGAACGCCAGCTTGAGAGCCACGACGAGCTGATGTGGAGGAAATCAGAGGCGACAATGTCGAGAAGGCCGAAGCCGAGAAGGAGAAGGCCGAGCCCGAGAAGGAAAAAGGTAACGGAGATCCAGCGGCCACCAGTGAAGCCATACCAGCCGAAGATCCCATACCCAGCTCGACTGAAGAAGGACAAGAACGAGGCTCAGTTTGGTAAATTTATGGGTATGTGTTAAAGAATTGCATATTAACCTACCTTTGTTGAAGCTATTACGCAGATGCCCAGCTTCGCAAGTTCTTGAAGGACTGCTGACGAACAGAAAGAAGCTCGAACACGTCTCCACCGTCTGCCTACGAGGAGAGTGCTCGGCAATTCTCCAAAGCAAAATCCCTAAGAAGCTCAAGGATCCAGGGAGTTTTACTATTCCCTGTCTTATAGGTGATTTAGTGATTGAGCGTGCGTTAGCAGACTTAGGCGCTAGTATTAATCTTATGCCGTATTCTATGTTTAAGCGTTAGGACTAGGTGAGCCACGACCCACTAGGATGAGTCTCCAACTAGCTGATAGGTCGTGAAGTATCCTCGAGGTGTTATCGAGGATGTCTTAGTTAAAGTAGACAAGTTTGTGATTCCCGCAGATTTCGTATTTTAGATATGGGAAAAGACGAGAATGTCTTTGATCTTAGGTAGACCGTTCCTAGCGACGGGGGAAACCATGATAGACGTTAGGTCGACGAGCAAGGTGATAAATGTTATTTTTGGACGTATTTGACCATGACTTTCTCTTTTCCGTGCAAGTCTGTCACAGGGCGGTGATCACGACATGCACACACTTATGGCGATCGATGAGTGTGGGGAGGAGGTCGACGAGCCTGTCATAGCTATCGAGGAGAGCAGCGAAGAGGACAAGGAGAAGAGCTCGGTCGAGGAACCATCGGTCCTAGAATTAAAGCCGCTGCCCGACCACCTCGAATACGCATTTCTGAGCAACAATGGAGGGCTACCGGTCATCATCTCGTCAAGCCTTGACGACGGACAGAAGGGCCAGCTCTTAGACGTATTGAAGGCGCACAAGAGGGCTTTGGCGTGGAAGATATCCGACATAAGGGGTATCAATCCGAGCTACTGCACGCACAAGATCCTCATGGAGGATGACTTCAAGCTGGTTCGCTCAACGTCAAAGGCGCCTCAATCCCCAACAATGAAGGACGTTGTCAAGAAGGAGGTGATCAAGCTGCTAGACGCGGGGATGATCTATTCCATTTCAGACAGCGCATGGGTCAGCCCGGTCCAAGTAGTCCCAAGAAAGGAGGCATGTCACCAATGACAAGAAGAAAGAACTAATCCCAATGAGGACTGTGACCGGATGGCGCGTTTGCATCGACTACAGGAAGTGAACGATGCCACGCGAAAAGATCATTTCCCTTTACCATTTATTGATCAAATGTTAGAAAAGTTAGCGGTCACTCATTTTATTGTTCCTCGATGGTCTGTCAGGTTATCTGTAGATTCCCGTAGCACCCGAGGACCAGGAGAAGACCACGTTTACGTGCCCGTTCGGAACGTTCGCATACCGAAGGATGCCATTCGGATTATGCAATGCCCCAGCCACCTTCCAGCGATGCATGATGGCCATATTCGACGAACTGGTAGGTGAGGTAATGGAGGTATTTATGGACGATTTCTCTGTTTTCGGTCCTCGTTTGATGCATGTTATCGAATCTGAAGCTCGTGCTCGCACGATGCGAGGAAACGAATTTGGCACTTAATTGGGAAAAGTGCCACTTCATGGATCGAGAGGGTATAGTTCTCGGTCATAAGATTTCCTCTAAAGAATCGAAGTGGACCGAGCTAAGTTAGAGACTACAGAAAAATTACCCATCCCTCGAACGTGAAGTCGATTAGAAGCTTTCCAGGACATGCGGGATTTTATCGTAGGTTTATCAAAGATTTTTCTAAGATCGCACGTCCTATGTCTAGATTGTTAGAGAAAGATGCCCCGTTTGATTTTAATGATGAATGCCTGCATGCTTTCAATTTACTTAAGGAAAGACTTATCGCAGCACCTATTATGGTAGCCCCCGACTGGGACTGCCCTTTGAACTAATGTGCGATGCTAGTGACTATGCAGTTGGGGCGTGCTAGGGCAGCGTAAGGACAACATTTCAGGCCAATCTACTACGCGAGTAAGACGCTAGACGCAGCCCAGGCCAATACACGACCACGAAAAGGAGCTGTTGGCCGTCGTGTTTGCTTTCGACAAGTTCAGGTCATATCCGATCCTTTCTAAAGTTATTGTTTACTGACCACTCTGCTCTTAAGTACTTGTTAGCAAAGCCCGACGCCAAGCCACAGCTAATCGGTGGATCCTGCTACTACAAGAGTTCGACATAGAGATCCGCGACAAGAAGGGTGTGGAGGAACCTAGCGGCGGACCACCTCTCCCGACTAGAAGAGTCCGAGATATATCATAAGGACGAAAGGGCGATACACGATCGGTCCCAGACGAGCACCTCTACTCGATACATGTGGTAAGTGACGAAACTCCTGGTTTGTAGATTACGCTAACTATCTTGTTGCGAGGGTCCTACCAAAGGAGTACACGAGTCTGCAAAAGAAGAAATTCTTTTCTGATTTGAGGTACTACTTTTGGGAAGACCGTATCTTTCAGGCGATGTGCAGACCAGGTAATACGGCGATGCGTGGCTGCCCCGGAATCGACGCAGATCCTTAGGCATTGCCACAACGGACCAACCGGAGGGCATTATGCAGCAAATCGTACCGCTCAGAAGGTGTTGGAGAGCAGATTCTACTGGCCCACGATCTTCAAGGACGCCCAAAGGTACGTTGACACTTGTGACCAGCGTCAGCGCGCAGGTAATCCTCTCGAAACGCGAGGAAATGCCCCAGAACTTCATCTTAGTTTGCGAAATTTTCGATGTATGGGGTATATATTTTATGGGTCAATTTCCTAGCTCGTACAAACAATAAGTACATCCTAGTCGCTGTCGATTATGTTCTAAGTGGGCCGAGGCGCAAGCCTTACCAACAAAAATGATGCTAGGATAGTCGTTAGATTTTTGCGAGCATTGTTTTCACGTTTTGGGGCACCTAGGTGTATTATTAGTGATAGAGGCACTCACTTTTGTAACACCCAGTTTGCACGCACTTTAGAAACGTTACAGTGTTAGACATAGCCTATCCACCCCGTACCATCCTCAAGCTAGTGGTCAAGTCGAAATAGTGAACCGTGAGTGAAACGCATCCTAGAAAAAAACCATAGAGGGGAACCGTAGGGAGTGGGCAAATAAGTTAAATGATGCACTTTGGGCATATAGGACTGCATATAAGACTCCCATAGCCACTAACCATATAGATTAGTCTATGGAAAAGCATGCCATCTTCCCGTAGAATAGAGCATAAGGCATATTGGGCCATCAAGTCCTTGGATCTTGATTTGGGGAACGCCGGCGGAAAGCGGCAACCCAATCAACGAGTTAGATCAGTAGCGTTTATCGGCTTACGATAACGCTCGCATGTACAAGGAACGTTCTAAGGCATATCACGATAAGAAAATTAGGCAAAGGCGAGAGTTTCAGGAAGGGGACCAAGTCCTTCTTTTTAACTCTCGACTTAGGCTTTTTTCCTGGCAAGCTTAGGTCACGCTGGTCAGGACCGTTCACTGTTACTGTGTTTCCCTTATGGTACTGTTGAGATTTCAGGTATGGAGCAGGGGACTTTTAAGGTGAACGGCCATATGTTGGGCACTATCTCGCAGGCGAGGAAGACGGGACGAGAAGGAAGTGCTGTACCTGGACTTCCAAAATTGAGCGAACAACGAGACGTCCGGCTAAAAGACGGTAAATAAGCGCTTCTTGGGAGGCAACCCAGGTATTTTTATTATGTCTTAGGTTAGGTCTGAAAAAAAAACCATGTAGGTCACGGCCAACTGCTTAAGCAGTCACGGCCGTGACATACATACATAGACATACTGGAAGAAAGTCACGGCCAGGGGCTTAAGCCATCACGGCCGTGACCCCATGTCGATGATTCTGCCCCATGTCACGGGCCAACTGCTTAAGCAGTCACGGCCGTGACCAAGTCCATGGGCACCCACTACCTCATGTCACGGCCAACTGCTTAAGCAGTCACGGCCGTGACGCTTACGGATAAAAAAAAAAGAAAATACCACCCGACTCTGTCACGGCCGTGACATAGACGTCACGGCCGTGATGAGCAGCAGAATAAGGCGCTGCCGAGTGTCACGGCCAAAACCTATATAGGTCACGGCCGTGACCTCAACGATTTTAAGTTAAAAATCCCTTCTTTTTCCTTTCTTCTCTATCTCTTCCCCTCTATCTCTCTCTATCTCGCCCCCACCTTCTTCACATCACCCACCACCCACAAAATCATCATCATCCGCCTATCACCGCCGCTGAACGCCGCCATCCAATTGTCGTCGAAATCCACAAAACTAACCCCCAATCCCCTTCAATTTCGTTAAAAATCCAAGGTATGAAATTTTTTGCCCTATTTCGTTCTAACTTTGAAATTCTCTCTCTCGAAATTGTTAATCTTTGGTGTTGGCATGCTTCTATTTGCTCATTACATGATATATTTACTATTGGGTATGCTTAATTCGTTGAAATGGTTGCGAATTTTCGGATTTTGATGATGAACCCTAATTTTCGAAATTGGGGCTTTTGAAATTGGGACCAATTGTGTGTTTAACTTGCTCTATTATTGATAGATACATGCTAGGAGCTCTTCAATCATGCTTAATTACGTGAATTGATGTTGAATTACGACATGTTTACGAAGAACCCTAATTTTGATTTTAGGCCTTGTCAAAATTAAGCCCAATTTCGTGTTCTTCATGCTATTTTATGATGATTACATGCTATTGACGTGTTGGGTATGCGTAATATGTTGATTTGGAACATTAATCTTGGATTTAATATGCTTATCCCAACTTGCCCATGACGTGTTCGACAAAATGCCGCTTTGAACTTTTGCATGTGATCGTGATCACTACACGTCTCCTGTAAATATTTTGGTCGAGTCAAGTTGTTCCGTTTATTTGCTATCTTTGAGCTCACACTTTCGCTTTCAGGTACTATGGGTAAAAGTCGCCCTTCATCCTCATGTGACCCCCCGCCTCGCGTTCGCCCGTTAGTCAAAGGCGACGCGGGCCCCGCCGACTAGCTAGAAGCCATGGGTCAGTTCACGGACGAAGCTCAAACGGCCCGCTACAACAAGCTGAAGGCCATGGAGTTCATCTCCATGGACCAGATCGACTACGACACACTGGCGAAGCACCACATCGATCAGCAAGTCGGCCAGTACCTTTCGCTCAGCGGCGGGGGACGTTCTTTGGCATCGACGAACCGGCGTACATGGAACTCACTTGGGAGTTCCTTGCCACGTTCTCCTACGACGAATACGGCGACAACAAGATCAGATTCCGGGCATTCAATGAGGAGCAGATCGTGAGGGCCGACAACCTGTGCCATGCACTTGGAGTACCACAGCCTTACCCACACCAGCCCTACGCGACATACTTTGATCAAGCGGGCGGACGACATGGTTGCTGGGCTGACATCGCTCGACCCAGCGAGCAGCTTACAGCGCGAAGACGTCGAAGGCCTCTGCGCTAAGGAGCCCAGGACTGCGGTACATCCACCGCCTCCTGACGACATTGCTTACACCGAGGGGCGACTCGCACGGAGCAGTCACCCTCCGCGATCTATTCTACCTGGCCAAGCTACATCGAGGCGAACAAGTCCACTTAGGAATGGCGGTGGCCCACGCCTTCAGTTCTCAGGCGGAGGCAAGACGCAACGGCAAGATTGCCGTAGGCGCACTTATCACCAAGACATCCGGGGATTACGCTACTGGCCAGCGAATGCACCCGAGATGGAGGTAGTAGGCGGGCGTCACCAGTGAACGAGGAGATGCTGGTGAAGATGAAGATGCTCGTGAAGGTGCCCACTTGGACTCGCGCCACAAGGTATATGTCTGGCACGAGATGTATAGCGGCCAGACCGACCACGGAGACATCCCCGACGACCAGCTCTACCTCGAGGGCCCCCACCCAGTGGAGACAGACACGACCACTGCAGGGCCCTCCTACTCCTCTGGCTACCATCAGGGCGAATCATCCGGCGTCGCCCCGTTCGCGTCAACGGCGGACCTTGAAGCACTACCGCCAGGACATGATGCGCATGAATGCCGACTCGCTACAGAGGACGACGAGCTCCGGCGATACAACGAAGAGACTCGGCGCAGATAGGAAGAGTACGAGCGCCAGAACGAGGAAGCCCATCGCCGTTACGACGCCGAGCTAGAGCGCTACAACCAGGCCCTTCAAGCCATGGACACGGCGCTCAAGTATTTCCAGCATTCGATGGCTTTTTCTGCATCCGAGGCCACCATCGCCACACAGCCGCCGCCGCCGCCACCTTAGGGATTTTTCTTCTTTTTCTTTTATGACATTGCGTGTGCTTGCGTAGTTGTGTGTGTTCATTCGCTTAATAACTATGTTCTAGTTAATCTTATGACTACTTCTTTTTGTGTCTATTGCTCTCTAGCTAGCGCCAGGATACTCATAATGGATTACCACACGACTTTCACGCGCCAAATAAACAAACTACGTCATGACCACGTCAGGGGAGTCCCGTTCTTTAAACTCTTTTTCATTCCCTTTACGTTGGGGACAACGTCTTATTTAAGTGTGGGGAGGGGAATTTTAGTTTTGAAAAATTACGTGAAAATTTTTAAATTTTTTGACGTTTCCGTGAGTCGTTGAGTCGTTGGAAAGGCATGGATTACTGAATCAGGCATGATTGTTTGCGCTTATCTCGAGTTGGTCTGCATTCTATGAAATTCTGTGAGCAATTAGGATATGCATGACTGATTGAATCTTGTCTGCCTGAATAGATATAGCACTGTTTTGAGAGATCTGTACACATAACCCTGTTTCGTGTGAGAGTTTTGAGCCTGACGAGCTTATGCTCATTTTTCTTGGTTTTGTGACGTGCCTAGTCTATATCTCTCTAGAACTTGCCTGTCTGATGCGTGTTGAAAATTTGGGTGCATTAGTGTGAAAATGATGAGGGCAATAGGAATCAAGTCCAGGGCCAAAATTTTCTTAATCATGACGAACCCCATTAGTTAGCCACGTTGAGCCTGAGCCTATCGTTGCTTACCTCGTATGTTATAGAAGCCATTGACCCGAATAAACCTCCAGAGATTTTATGAGCTTGAGTTGATTAGAATAGAGCAGAAGTCGAACTGAGAGTTACCCGTTTCAGTGTTTGGTTTGTGTTCTTCTCTGCTATTCATGAAATGACTCGTGCCTTACTTGACCGTTTTCTGAAATGACCCATCCCTTGCACAAGCCTGCCCATAACCCTTTGGCAAGATATAGGTCTCGGTAATAAGTATCCCTAAGTACACGGCATTCGCTGTGACGATGTATTATTTGCGACAAAAGCCGAACCTTGATGTTTTTTAGGGAATAAGGGCAGTGCACAAAAGTAGTAGAGCTTAACTAAGGTGGAAGGGCAGAAAATGAAAGGGAACTGAGTTGGGAGGGTCGAGCAGAAAAGTCTAGAATTTCGGAGCAAGAACGTCGAGTCTTATGTTGGGACTGTGTGACTGTCTGTTTGATCATGCTGTGTTCTTTGATAATTTTTTGATTACGTGTCCTAGCTCTAAGTTTAAGTGTTCATATGCGTGTCGCTTCATGATCTTTCGACCCGTTTCCCCGAAAGAACCCCAGATTTTATACTAGTCACTTTGAATAGTAGAGATACGATTAGCTTGCGAGTTTCTGGTAGGGGCTGGACTAGTGCACGAATTGAGCGACTCATCATATTGCTACCCTATACACTTGAGTGAATTGAGTGAAACCTTGTGAGGTATAGGTCTCGAATTGCAGCGCTAAGGAAGTTTAGGCTGACAGTGCAGGTCATTAGTGCAGCGTCCATGATTGCTTGCTTGAATTCGTTTCGTGCTTTCCATGCTTTGATGATAAATTGCGAACAATCGTGCCGTTATCCTGATTAGATGCCTTCTTTGTATTCTAATTTACTTGAGGACAAGCAAATGCTTAAGTGTGGGATGTTGATAAACGTATTTTAATGCGTTTATCATAGTATTTATTTGGGGTATAATATAACCTTAGCAACGAATTTATGCATTTATTCGGCATATTTACACTTATTCTTATGTTGAAGGAGCTTAGGACGAGTTTCGTGCGGAAAAACGAGCGAAAACGGGGCAAAACGGTGCAAAAATGAAGAACGCTGCCGGGTGTCACGGCCGTGACTTCCCTATGCACTTGGCCGTGACACCGACCAGAGGCCGAAGTTGAAGACACTGCCTAAGGTCACGGCCGTGACGGACCTTGCACCAAGCCGTGACAGGAGGCAGAGAGTTCGATAGATGATGGTCGCAGCCGTGAAAAGACCTTGCACCAAGCCATGACAGGTGGCAGAGAGTTCGATTTAAGATGGTCACGGCCGTGACCAATGATTGCATTTGGCCGTGACCTTGTGCAGAGAGATATGCGCGTGGACTCGGTGATGGTCACGGCCGTGACGACCCATGTCCCAGGCCGTGACCGTTACTTAAATTCCTATAAAAAGCCCAAATTCGATCCAGAAAGGGGCACGATTTACCAGAGATCAAACCTAATCACCCTAGAGACGAAAATTAGCAGAAAAGAATGCAGACACGCGTCCCGGAGCGCAAGAGAGACGGATCATCGACGAGATCACGCCCAACTTAACGAAGAATCTTCAATGCTTCCATCGCAGATCATCCGTATACCAAGAACATGAATTCTTCTTCGCCCTTATCCTTTATTTCTTTCGTTGTGTTCTCGTCTATCATGCGTAGGTAAATCCCTTTTGTGTTTGGGATTAGATGAACGCTAGGATTAGTCGTACTTAAGACGTATGTTTATCGTGATTTGCGTATTCTGACTATTTATTGTTCTATGAAATTGCTTCTTCGCTTTAATACGTCTATGTGTTAAAGTGAATGCATGGAAAATCGTTTAGGGCGACAGCTAAACAACGATTAGGCCGTCGAGAAGATAGGATCCGGGTATAGGGCAAAAGCAAATACTCGATCCTCGCTATTGTAATTACTGAATTTTAGATCCCCACGAGCGTTTAGGGCGACAGCAAATTCGCGAGTGGGTAGGAAGATTACTGCGATTTAGTCAAGAATCACGTCGGCACGATATTTCATTGTCTTAGGCTATCACACCTAGCGGGATTCGAATCCCGAGCACATTTTTATCATCTGAAGCTTCGTATCAGTTCGAAGCGTGTTCTTTGAGTTTCTAGTTGATTTAGGAGCGGTCTGCTAGGTTCGTCAAACAACTTGCGTATTTTATTTAGGTTATATATCGAGTCGATAGGTCATTACTAGTACTTGATTTATTCCTCGTGTTAGATACTCGTTTACTCGCTTTACTACACTACTAACGATAGGTCCACTGCCTATCGCACGTCGGTGACAGTAAATTAGTATTCGTTTTAGTTATCACTTGTCGCACTTTTCATTCACACACCACATGTCGATCAGTGAGTCAAGCTTCTTCCATAACTCCTCAGCCAAGGTCTCCGTTGGCACCTTGCGAAGCACGCCGTAAGACGAGCATAGGATCAGAGCTGCATAAGCTTTTTCTCTGATCTTTTTCTTTGCACTTGGAGTCAAATTGGCCGGTTCCATCTCCTCCAGCCCCTTTCTCCACGAGCACAACCTTCATTTTGAGCTTCCACGGCCCAACGTTCGACCCATTGAATACCTCCATCTCAAACCTCGTGGCTGCCATCGATAAAAAATCCGAGCTCTCGTCCACGCTTACGCACCAATTGTTGATCGAAGACCACAGTTAAGATCGTGATTCAATATATTTTCGGTGTATGCTAATTGTTAGGATCGATTCAAGCTATATCGAGCTTAATGGGATCGAAACCAGCAATAGAAATACACACACTCTGAAACAGGATTTTACGTGGTTCGGGTGAACTTCAGCCTGTGTCAGGAACCGAAACCTTGTACCATTTCATGCGTTTACACGAATTCATATTTGTGCATAATTTATTTCATGACATATATGAAAAAATATGGATGAAGAGTAGATCTACGATTCAAACTAGTTCAAAGAGTACTTTTATACAGAAATCGGTTTTTATCCAAAACAAAGAACTGTAAATGCAAAGATCCAAAGTTAGATCTTATCAAGACACCAGAAGCAGCGAGAATCTGCTCACTAAAATATAGCTGTATGCTAAAATTACAGCAGAATAGCAAAAAAAATCAAAAGGGGAGAACAAGCTCTTTAGGGTTTGTATGTTGTTGCTGTGTGTGTTGAATCGCTGCGGCTTGTGACGATAAGTTAGCTTTATAAGGGTTTCAACATAACCCTCATAGAATTGGGCTTGGTAGATGATGGGCTACTTGATTAAGCCCATACGCATATTAGGCCCAAGAGCGTGAAACCCATTAGTTCCAGCTTTTAACACTCCCCCTCGCTTCTTGGACCGAATACATCGAACATTCCTAGCTTCCTGCAAAGACGAATGTGTGCCTCTTTTCCAAGGGCCTTTGTTAAGACGTCAGCTAATTGGTTAGTAGAAGACACAAAATGCGTTGAAATAATTTGTTAGTAATATACTGTCGAACCAAATGACAATCGATTTCGATATGCTTTGTCCGTTCGTGGAAGACCGGATTATCGGCTATCTGCAAAGCAGCTTTATTATCACAGTATAAATTCACAGGAGTAATATTAGTAATGCGAAAATCTTTAAAAATACCAACAATCCATATAATCTCACAGCAAGTCTGAGCCATTGCTCTATACTCAGCTTCAGCTGAGGATTTAGACACGGTCCTTTGCTTTTTACTTTTCCATGACAACAACGAATTCCCAAGGAAAATACAATAACCTGTAACAGATCTACGGTTATGGGACATGCAGCCCAATCAGAATCACAAAACGCATTAACCTTAAAATCATCAGTTTTGGAAATTGAAATTCCATTACCAGGACTGAGCTTCAGATATTTTAAAATGCGACAAGCGGCGGAAAAATGTGACACCTTTGGTGAGTGCATAAACTGACTAAGACATTGTACAGCGTATGATATGTCAACTCTAGTATTACACAGATATATCAGTCTACCAAGCAGCCTCTGAAAATGAGTAACATTATCAAAAGCTTTATCATTTTCATAATCCCTTAGTTTCAAATTCTGCTGCATTGGGGTGCATTTAGGTTTACAACCTAACATTCCAAATTCTTCAAGTAACTCAAGAACATATTTTCTTTGATGCAAGATAAATGACTCAGCTGTTCGAATAACCTCAATACCAAGAAAAACTTAAGAGTCCTAGATCCTTAATACCAACGTCTTATGCAACAGCTTTTTAATCCTATCAATTTCATGGACATCATTACCACTGACAATAATATCATCAACATATACAAGCAGATAGACACACTTATCATCATCATACTTATAAACATGGAATAATCATGCATGCTTTGCTCAAACTGATTTTCTTTCAAGAAATCAGTTAACTTTTCGTTCCACTTACGTGGTGCCTGCTTTAGTCCATACAACGATTTTTTTTAACGACAAACTCTAGAATCAGATTTATCATAATACCCTTCGGGAAGATTCATAAAAACTTCTTCAGACAAGTCACCATGCAAAAACGCATTATTAATATCAAGCTGAAATACAGGCCAATCATTATTAACAGCTATGGACAACAACACACTTATAGTTACCATCTTAATAACAGGCGCAAAAGTTTCCTGAAAATCAATACCCTCACGTTGATTATAACCTTTAGCGACTAAACGTGCCTTATACCGATCTAAAGTACCATCAGAATTATATTTTATCTTAAAAATCCACTTGCATCCTATTGGTTTTCTACCAGTAGGTAAATCTACAACGGCCCATGTATTATTCTCACATAATGCATGCATTTCCCTATCCATGCTAATTTCCAATCACTATTTCTAATTGCATCTTCAACTGAACTAGGAATAAAACTGCATGTACTATCTAAATTATGTACAAACATTCGATCATCTGACTACAAGAATGAGTAATTGACAGCTTTATGAATAGGATGCTTAGTAGAATACTTGTTAATGTCACAAAGATAATCACTTAGATAAGCAGGACGCTTTACCGATCTCTTGGGCCTACCAAGCGGGTTTCCTTCATTACTGTCAACATCACTTGTATTCTGGTGGTCATGATCTGAACTACCTATACCAACATCACCAGTATTCTGCAATTCTAGATCTGAACCACATGTATCTAAGATGTTATTTGTGGTCTCAGACTCGCTGTTATTACCAGCTGAATTAGGAGTACGCGGGACAAGAGTATCATCATTGACCTCTTGATAAGATATGTTAGAATCAGGTGAAATAAAGAAAAGCGGATCTTGAAAAACATCTACGGCAGCATCATTAAATTTATGCAAAAAAGGGAAAATAGTCTCATAAAACTTGACATCACGGGAAGAAAAAATTTTATTGCTTTCTAAATCATAAAGCTTATAAGCCTTTTTATTCTCAAAATATCCCAACATCACAGCCTTCACAGCTCTTTGATCAAACTTACTTTCTTTAGTCAAATTTGTGGCATAACAAAGGCAACCAAAAACCTTCAAATGATCATAAACTGGTTTACAATTAACAAAACTTCAAAAGGACTTTTCCAATTTAGAACTGAAGAGGGCAATCTATTTATCAAATACACAGAAGTCATAACACATTCTTTCCAAAAATTCAGAGGTACGCCAGACTGAAAACATAAGGATCTAGCAACATTTAACAAATGCCGATGCTTCCTTTCTACTACACCATTTTGTTGTGGGGTAAAGCACAACTAGTTTGATGTATTAAACCTTTCTATTAACAAAGCTTTGAAAAACAGAACTAAAAAATTCAGCACCATTATCTGTTCTAAACAATCTTTATTTTTTTTGAAAACTGGTTTTTAATTAGCTTGAAGAAATTTTGACAATTGCAAAAAGTTTCAGACTTGGAATTTTGAAAATACACCCAACATGCTCTTGAACAATCATCTACAATTGTTAAAAAATATTTTTTTCAGCATTCTCTACACTAAAAGGTCCCCATATATCAAGGTGCACAAGATCAAACACCGAATCAGTTTTCGTATCACTTAAAGGAAAAGGATTTCTGGTCTGCTTAGCTTTATGGCATGTATCACATGGATCAGAATTTTTAACGCTAGAACATTTTAAATCACGAGATAGCAGTTTCAAAATTTGATCAGCTGGGTGTCCTAATCGTTTATGCCATAACACAGAGGAAGCAGAGTTATTTACTACGTTATAAACTGTACCATTTTTTTGCTGGTTCTCTTTTAATGCAGTACAGACCTTCAGAAGCCTACCAGTCCCCAGCAACCTTGAAGTTTTTGGGTCCTGTATAAGACACATAAATCTTTAAACAAAACAGTACAATTATTATCATGTATAAGTTTAGAAACAGAGATTAAATTGCAGTGAAAATCAGGAACAACTAAAACTCCACTCAATTTCAGTCCACTAGACAATATCAGCTCACCAACATGCTTAACTAAGATTTTAATACCATTCGGCAATCTAACGCTCAAGTTTCTATCTGCAATTTCAGACACTTTTTCCAAACAATCAAGCGAGCACACAACATGATCTGTAGCACCTGAGTCAACTATCCATCAACGATTATAATCTTTCGAAAAAGAATTGACACAGACACCTGTCAAAATGTCTGAATCGCCTTGACTCGATTCCGAACAGTTCAACAATCTTATCAACTTGCTGTACTGTTCCTTAGATAGATTAGGCACAACAGGATCAGAAACAGCATTTACAGTGTCTACCTGACAAGCAAATTTGTTTGATTCCTATTCCAATTATTCTTTTTATTATATTTATTATTCTTCCCTAAGTTGCTATTATTTGCATCCCAATCAGGATAACCAACTAATTTAAAAACACTTATCAACTGAATGACCTTTAACACCACAATGCGTGCATGTAAGATTTGGATTGTTCACTTTATTTATAGACTTACTAACAAATATAGGTACAGATTTTTCAGCAGATTGTGCTATATTTCTATGTGACTCTTCCATGCAAATCATATTGAATGCATGCATAACATCAGGAAGTGGATCATACATAAGAATATTACTTCTAACAGCATGATATGAATCATTTAAAACCATTAAGAATTCCATCAATCTAGACTCACTCTCTATCTTAGAATTATGCACAGAAGCATCACAAGAGCATGGTTTAAAACAGACAAGAGCATCATACTCATCCCATAGATATTGTAACTTAGAATAGTAAACTGAAGCAGAATCACTTCCTTGTCTAGCACTAGCAATTTGCTGTTTTAAAGTATATAATCTAGATCCATCTACTTAAATGTTTTTTCAAGTGACTCCCAGACCTTTGAAGCAAGTTTAGCATAGATGAACCTATTTCTAAGTTCTAAAGAAAGAGAATTCAACAACCATGTAAGAACCAAAGCATTACAACGTTCCCATTCAAGACCAGCATCAGGATCAGTAGGTTTATTTATCTTTCCAAGCACGAAATCAGATTTATTCTTACTAGTGAGCACAAGAAGAATCGAATTAGACCATGCGGCATAGTTTTCACTTCCAATGAGACTAATATTGGTAATATTTGTCACAGCTAAATCATGAGGGTTCAAAGACAGAATATTTTTACTACTGTCAACCTCCTTTGAGGCAATGTGGTGGGAAATGGACTCATAAATGTTTAGCTTGTTTTCTCGAAATCACAGAGACAATGGAAACGAAAGTTCAGAGTGCAGTGATAATATGATGCGATACACAGAACACAAGTTATAATTTTTATACTAAGGGACAGAGACAGGAGTTTGAGAGATATCACCAAACGTCCGATTGGAGCAAAGGCAGTAATTTCTCAGCTGTTGGCTATGCGTCAACACGTCGTCAAGGTGCCTTCAGAATGGCATAGGTATTTGACAGCAGATTTGGTATCCTTCTCGGTTACGCTAGATCTGAAAAGAAACACCTCAAAAAATATTATCAGATTCAAGAGTCGAAGCGAGGAGAGAACGCCTTAAGAGAATATTATTCAGATCTATCACTTGCTCGTCACCAATAAGGACAGAGCTTCGAATCTATTTCAAAGTCTGAAAGTGTACTTCTTCAAACCCTAAAACCGTTTGATATCTTCGTATAACTAGGTTGAAAGATCTCTAAACAGTTCCGACACAAAACACACTGCAACTTCAGATCTAAAGGATTTCAACGCTATAAAAGCTGAAAGACCCAACAACGAGGAACTGTACGTGATTTCAAAACAGAAAAATCGTAACAGCAAGGGCGATTCAAAAGTTAGGATTTCGAAGTAGTTCCAAGAGCAGATCTATCTCTCTGATACCATGAAAAAATATGGATGAAGAGTAGATCTACGATTCAACTAGTTCAAAGAGTACTTTTATACAGAAATTGGTTTTTTATCCAAAACAAAGAACTGTAAATGCAAAGATCCAAAGTTAGATCTTATCAAGACACCAGAAGCAGCGAGAATCTGCTCACTAAAATATAGTTGTATGCTAAAATTACAGCAGAATAGCAAAAAAAAATCAAAAGGGGAGAACAAGCTCTTTAGGGTTTGTATGTTGTTGCTGTGTGTGTTGAATCGCTGCGGCTTGTGACGATAAGTTAGCTTTTATAAGGGTTTCAACATAACCCTCATAGAATTGGGCTTGGCAGATGATATATATAAATCGCTGAGGTGTGAAGCCCTCATAGAACTGTTGAATCGCTGCGGCGTGAAGCCCATTAGTTCCAGCTTTTAACAATATATATAAACGATAGTGATATTTGACTGAGGTATCATAAGATATTAGCATGAAAATAAGTAACTAAGAAACTTTATTAATAAGAAGTTTTCGTGGGAAATAGATTAGGTTGGAGAGTTTTCGCACATATGCATATAGGGGCTAAAACGTGTACGCACACTTCGAGGATTAGAAAGTTTTTCGTGGTAGGTCCATGCATATATAAGTAAACTAATAATTAATTCAAGGAAGGATTTTTTAATTAAATAATGTAAAAAAATATATTTAATGAATTAGGGTCATTTTTTGGAAGATTTAACAAAATAGGGTATTTCGAGGTTAATACTAGCGACGCCGCCCCCATTAGGGGCAGTGCTCTCTTTTTATTTTTTTTTTAATTTTATTAACGTCGCCGCCATTAGGGGCTAATTTTTAAGGTCGCACCTGGGCGACCTTATCTCTCTCTCTCTCTCTCTCTCTCTCTCTCTCTCTTTTATGTTTTTCTTATTTTAAGTTATTTTATAATTATTAATTATATAATCCACCAAATCATAAATCATCGTTATTTCATGTGATTTTACATAATAAAAATTAATAAACGCATCTAATTTATTGTTTGTTTCACGACGACTAAAATGATATGGATATCTTATATCTATATTTGAATTTGTTATTTTATAAATTAAATAAACTTAAATTGGAACAAATCTAAAAGACAATTAAATATTTCCAATATTCGAAAAATATAAGATATGCAATCATTTTTAATCGTCGTGAAACAAAAAATTAAGTAGAGGCGTTTATTAATTTTTATTATGTAAATCACATGTGCGTTGCCCCTCATCGTTATCTCACGTGATTTTAAATGTGCGTCGCCCCTCATCATTATTTCAGGTGATTTAGAAATGATGGCGCCTCTCAGCGACGCTCTTTTAGAAATTGGATGAGGAACGACTGAGCACCCTTTGTGTTTCCACCAACACGAAAGTTACCCCCTATATGTCTACTACAACTCTCATGTTTACACCTTAGCCTGATTCTCACTCATATGGAAGATAAATCTCGAGAAGATGCCTACTTGAAGCCTGAAATCTGCTATTTATAAGCTAGAGTCACACTTTGCTTGTGACTTCCGATTGATCTCTGCCGTTAATCAAAATTGATCCGACGATGCACAATGCACGTGTGATGAAGCATAAAACGTGTGACACTTCTTTTAGTGATTTCCTGCCTTTAACGAGAGCCCTCCGATCTTGATCCGACGTTCGAGAGTTTTCATTCTCATGATTAAATCTCATTTAATCTCGGCCATCGATCTTACTTCGCGTGCCATCCGACGAACCACATTCAAACATGTGATCTTTAAATCTCAGCCGTTTGATCACTCGCGAACTGGATCGAACGCTCCACATAAAAGGAAGATGATTACAAATTATTTCTTCAGCTCCAATCGATCTGCTCCAGCTGAGCTTTTTCCGGCCAACCTCCGGCGTTGCTCCGGTGAGTTTAGGCTCGCATTCTTCAACACTAAAGGTGAGACTTTGTCCATAATAAGGTAAAATTGTCAAATACTTAATCATGGGCTTTTCTTGAATTCTCGTTGGCGTGAGCTTTATTGTATGGTCATGATTCGTCAACATGTACAGGTAAGTGGACGGTCATGATTTGGCCACGTATACAGCTACACGGTTGATTCTAGTTCGCCCGAGCCTAAAATACTCAGCTATAAATAGTCTAGTTATAAGTCATTGTATCATCGAAAACAATAACTTCATCTATATTAGCAAAATACACAGCATATACAAGTATTGCGAGAAAAAATATTTAGTGGGTTTCTAAGTCTCCTATTGTAAGAGAGATAAAGCTAGTTTTCTCCTTACGGTATAGAGTTGTAACTCCTAAATTACCCACAGTAAAATTTTCTTACCTTGCCCGTGGTTTTTTGCCCCGACTTTGGGGTTTTCCACGTAATTTTCGGGTGTCACTTTTATTTTTATGTCTGTTCTACAAAAAGTGGTATCATAAGCCTTATCTATGATATTGGGAATGATTGTAAATCAGAAACGCTGCAGTTTGAAGTATTTACAGCTCGACGATTCCTTCCTATAATTAAGCTAAGGGAGCTTCACGTTTCAGGCCCCATGTAATTTTTCATATAGAAATCAGGCCCATGTCAGAAGTAATATAGTATTAAGGACCCAATTCAGAATTTAACATAGAATAAAGGTTGACTGACGAAAATACCCTTAAAAAAGAGTAGTTATGAAGTGGTTTCCAACGCGCATGTTCTGTTATCAAATTGCAATATCTGTTATCAGTTATAATATAACAGAAAGTGTTACATGAAGTGGTACTTCAAATCCATGAAGTGGTACTGTAGGCCCATGAAGTGGTACGGGTGAACAGTGAAGTGGTACTGTAGACCCATGAAGTGGTACCGATGAACATTGAAGTGGTACTATAGAACAATGAAGTGGTATTGGTGAACAGTGAAGTGGTACCGCATTGTAGACCCATGAAGTGGTAATGTTAAACATAGAAGAAGTGGTACTATGGACGCATGAAGTGGTACAGCTTTTGTAGACCCATGAATTCCCAAACATTTCAACTGTACCACTTCATGGGTCTACAGTACCACTTCTTCTATGTTCAACATTACCACTTCATGGGTCTACACCGCCGTACCACTTCTTATTTCAACAATACCACTTCATGCGTCTACAGTACCACTTCACTGTTCACCAGTACCACTTCATGTGTCTACAGTACCACTTCACTGTTCACCCATACCACTTCATGGGTTTACAGTACCACTTTATCGATCTACAGTACCACTTCATGTACGGTCTATACCACTTCTTTATGGTTGCTTTGCTAGTTTGAAGAAGGCAATGGCAGTGATTCGTAATTTTTTTTATTTATTATGGACAAATATGTCTTTTTTACATGGATTAGGTCCTCATTTCTAAATGAACTTAATTTTAGGTCCTTATTTCTATTTGAAACATGAATGGGGCCTGAAATCAAAACCAAACTACTAAATGGGCCTGACATCTAATTAACTCCTAAGCTAAACCCTCAGTTACATAGCAACCTAATCAATCATACTTCTCCCCACGTGTTCGTCCTTCATGAAGAAAATAGATTCAAGAAAAAGGGATTGTGTCTCTGTCTTAGATTTGTTTCTAGCCTACGCCCAGACAGAAGAAGCACTGGCCAAAGCTCGGCTCGAACTTTGATCCTCAAACTTAATCTGGTTATTACCACCGTGGTGATTCGCCTGATGATGATGATGATGATCGAAGCCCTTATTATTGCTTCTGTTCCTACGATGCTTGTTGTAATGCTGATCGTGTGCGCTGCACTGCTGATGCTTTTGGACATGGTACACAGTTTGCAGCCTCGCTAGTTCCCTCTCTAACAACCCTTGTTCCCCTGCAGATTGAATGATTCGATACGAGAAGATTACGATAATCGAACATTTTGTTCATTGCATACATTGCTTGATGGCCTGCTCTTGGGACACGCTGCCCAAAACGCTGCATCAGATTTCTGTCTCCACGGCCAAAATCATGTTCTGCTGATCGAGGAATTGAAGCTCGGCAGAAACCCCAGCACCTTCAACCTGAGGATCAACAATAGCCCATTTGTGAAAGAAGTCGAATAGCATTCAAGATAAAATGCCAATTTTTTTTACCTTACCTTGAGCATTTCGAGTGTCTTTTCGAGATGAACTATGTACTGAAGCTTCCTCGCCCTCGACCTATGAGCATTCTGCCTACGAAGGAAGGCCAAGGTTAGTCTGTAGTAACCCTTTTATAAGAAGAATGGATTGAATAGTAACTTAGTTTCTTACTGTTTTGCTCGTTTGCCATCAGCCCTCGACACGTAAGGCTTCGACTTATCAGCAGAATCCTTAGAATTTCTCGAACTATCTTCATATTTAATCTGACTCTGATCTATCCCTGCAAAAAAATGTGCTTACTTCAGCCAAACAAAGCTAAGTAAGTATGATAAAAAAAAGCAATCTTTTATTCTTGACCTGAATCTTTATCTGATGGGCTGATGAATTCTTGGCCACGGCGTAGTCTTTCCTTACTACGTTGTAAGCGTAAGAATCGCTGGCTGACCTTCGATGGCATGGATACAAGGTTTCAGAATCTTCTAGAAGATCGTCGAGCCACTCGGGCTCGTCTTCTTCGTCGAAGAGAAAGCTCTCCGAGGAACAGCGTTGATGGCAGCTTAAGCTTTCCTCGGGCGAGAAATCGTTGGAGATGAAAGGGCAAGGTGAGAGGGGCATCAAAGGAATTTGTCTGTTGTTGTTTGGATAATACGATGATGATGATCCATCCTTGCTCTCCATTCCTTGGATGATCTTAGCCTAGCCTGTATATATACATATATATAGATATGATGTATATAATTCATGAACTCAGATTGCATATATATATATAATACCTTAGCTAGAGCTAACATGGGGCGAGTTGGGTTTTCCTCGCAAGAACACAACTGGGATCTTGGCAAGGAACAGAGGGAATATATTATCAGATTGGTCTTTCTTTTTTTTTTTCTTCTTTTCGGAATTATGGTGTGTGATTAATGTCATATTTATTTTCATCGACTTCAATTTGTGTAAGAAGCATGAACAACGAGAGAAGTGAAGATGAGAAGGAGCTTTTTTCGCGTTAGGCGAATCAAGAAATTAGTTATTTGCCCGTAAAACGTGTTAAACCCATTTGTGAATATGGTTCTTTTTTCGTTGCATATTATTAACGAGAATTTAAGACCACCTACATCCACGATCAAACTACAAATCTTTATTGAAAAGTACAAAATTACGGAGAGGTTTCTCAGGAGATTAGCGCGAAGAACAAAAGAATTAACTTAATACAAAAATGGCGCCAAATCCCTATATAACACTTTCTAGTTAGAAACGTCGTCGCCAGTTGCGGCTTTATAAGTGAAGTCCATCTTCTAGGGTAAAACACGCCTTTTTACTTATAATACGATTCTCAATAACTGGACTTCGCTCTCTTTGTTTTGGCACTTCAGTGAGTTCTTCTTCATGTAAGTTCTTTCCTAATGCCATTTTCTGCTCATGTCTCATACCCCCCACAAGGTGGACGATGTAGATTTACAACGGACATCTTGACAAGGAACCTTTGCAGCTGAGGTGCTGTGAGTGCCTTTGTAAAAACATCAGCTAGTTGATCTCCTGTCCGACTGGTAGGATCTTTATTGTGCCATTTGAGACATGATGTCTTATAAAGTGGCAATCAATTTCGATATGCTTCGATCTCTCGTGAAATTTGGGACTGGAAGCTACCATTATAGCTGATTGGTTGTCACAGTATGCTACTGGTACCTGTTTGATCTCAATGTTCAGCTCCTTCATCAAGTGCTTGATCCACAACATCTCAGAAACCAGTGATCCTAGTGCTCTGTATTCGGCTTCTGTAGATGATCTAGATACAGTTGCTTGTTTCTTAGCATTCCAGGTTATCACAGAATCACCCAAGAAAGTGCAAAAACCTGTAACCGATCTTCTGGTATCTCGGCACGTGGCCCAGTCGGCATCACTGAAGCCCCTCAAGTTTCTGTTCTGGTCTGAGGATAGAGTAATCCCTGTCCTGGAGATGCCTTAATGTACCTTAGTAGATGATGGGCGGCTTTCATATGTTCTGTCCTAGGTGCAGAAATAAATTGACTGAGTTTATGAACTGCGAAGGAGATGTCTGGTCTGGTAAAACCAAGATAAAGCAGACGCCCCACGAGTCTTCTATACTTGAACGGGTAATTCAACAGCTCGCCATCATTCTCTGTGATCTTATCAGTAGGATTGAGCGGTGTCGTCAGAGGTTTGGCTCCCAGATAGCCTGAGTCTTCCAATAGTTGCAGCGCATAGTTTCTTTGTGAATGTAAATGCCTGCCCTGCTTCTGGCGACCTCAATGCCAAGGAAATATTGAAGCTCTCCCAAGTCTTTTATCTTAAAGTGTACCCTCAGAAACTCCTTCACTTGTTGCAGCATGACTTCAGATGATCCGGCTAGGATGATATCATCCACATAAACTAGTAGGATTACCATCTGCTGATCTCTTCCCTCACAAACAACGTGTGATCTGACTGAGTTTGCTCAAAACCAAGGTCTTTAACAGCATTGGTAAACTTCCTATTCTATTGTCTCGAAGCCTGTTTCAAACTGTATAGTGACTTATGAAGCTTGCAGACCATTCTGCCTCTTCCTGATATTTGTTTATCCAGTAGAACCCAGAGGCAACTCCATGTATACCTCCTCGGTCAAGTCACCATTCAAGAAAGCATTACTTACGTCTAGTTGCATTAGCTTCCAATTGAGCTTTGCGGCTAAAGTCAAATGATTTTGATTGTAATCGGCTTGGCTACGGGTGCAAACGTGTCCACGTAGTCGATGCCTTCTCTTGGTCGTAGCCTTTGGCTACCAATCGGGCTTTATACTTGTCTACTTTCCCCTTGTATTGAGCTTAAGCTTATAGACCCACTTGCTTCCAATAGCCATTTTCCCTTCGGGCAGTGGCATTACTGACCATGTCTGGTTGTCTTCTAAAGCTTGGAATTCCTCTCGCATAGCTAACTGCCATTTCTCTGACTTGCTGCCTGAGCATAGCTTCTTGGTCTCTCTTGCCAATGAGATATTACAGATGAAAGTCTGATATTGATCTGAAAAATCTGGTAGGATAATACCTCTGATATGGGATATCTCATCTGCCCTTCTGTGAGCTTGTTGCAATGAAAATCCGTTAGGTATGTTGGCCTTTTATTGCTCTCTCCCAGTTCTTCTTGGTTCCTGATGTGGGGGCTGCTCCTGTCCTGAGGGCTCACTGTCTGTTGAATCAGGTAGAGTGGTTGCCTCAGTATCACGTGTAGGATCTGGAACAGTGGCATTTCCCAGTTCAGATGCAGGGCCTGATACATGTTCAGGTGGAGATTGAGAAGAACTCTGATCCAAAGCCTGAGAAGGAGTCTGATAGTGGGACTGCTCTGCCCCTGGAGATAGACAAACTCCCATGGTCCAAGCCATTGTGATTGTCATAAGCTCTAGGGATGACAAGTGTAGAGAATGGATCCTCGCTCCAGCAGCTGAGTTCTGATCCTTAAGAGGCAGTATGTCTTCTCCAAAAATAACCTCCCTCGTAATGAAGATTTCATTTGTCTTGATATCCATGACCTTGTACCCCTTAACTCCATTTGGATAACCTATGAAAATGCACTCCCTAGCCCTCACATCAAATTTTCTTCTACCTGCTGTTAGTGTAGAAGAAAAGCATAGGGAACCAAACACTCGAAGCATGTGGTAGTCTATTGGCCTTTGATAAAGTAAACTATATGGACTTTTACCCTTTAACACAACAGAAGGTGTCCTATTAATGAGAAATACAGCGGTAGAACACATTCTGACCAATATCTACTAGCCAAACCAGATTGGAAGTACAATGCCCTAGCTACATTCAAAAGGTGTTGGTGCTTCCTCTCTACTATCGAGTTTTGTGGGGGTTTGAACGCATGATAAGTGATGTATGATTCCTTTTTCTCTAAAAAATTAGTCATGTTAAACTCCTTTGCATTATCAGATCTAAGCACCTTAACCTTTCTCTCAAAATGAGTTTCTACATAAGCTAAAAAAATGGAAGAATTACTTGCACTTCTGATTTGTGCTTGATCATAATTACCCAAGTGTAGCGTGAGTAATCATCTACTATAGTAATGAGATGGTACATAGAAAGGCCCCCAACATCAATATGAATCAAGTCAAATGAGGAGCAAACTGTTTTGGAATCATTTGGGAATGGTAATCTTCTTTGTTTGGCAAGTGGACATACCTTGCAGAAAGAACTCATGTCACTAACAGTATGTCCTAAGGATGACTTAAGCATATCTATGACCTTAGATGAAGGGTGGCCTAGCCTATTGTGCCACAGTTCTACAGACAGTTTACTAACAAACACACTTTTATTCTCAGCTGGAACCTTGAAAACAGAGTCACCTGGAAGACATACAGCCCTGCAATCTCTTTACCTCTCCCAATCATCTGTTGAGTATGATCCTGAATAATGAAACCGTTAGTCTCAAAAGAAAAATGACAGTCTATATCCTTGGCTAGGGCACTAACAGAGACCAGATTAAATTGTAACTGTGGGACTATCAAAACATCTCTCAATGTGATGAATTGATTTATAGCAAAAGATCCTGCACTTGTAACTTTTATAACCGAGTTATCTGGTAAGATCACACTGGATTCTGCTATTCATGAACATTATGCAGAATATTCTCATTGCCACTAATATGCCGAGTTGCCCCTGAATCTATCACCCAATATGTTCTACTTCTAGATTTGGGTAAATTGAAAGAAAGACATATACCTCCACCCTTCTCAAGTAGTTTCTTGGACTCTTCATTTGTGGGTGGTTGATTGATTGCCGGCTGATTCAGTACTCCTTCAGACTCTGTAGTTGGAGGGCTGTCATTTGGAGCTGAATTGTTTCCTCTCAAGTCCCACCGGCAGTCACACCAAGGGTGGATGGACTCCCTTACAGATATGATCCATTGTAAAGCTGTTAGCTCTCACTCCTTTGTACCTCTGAGACTGCTTAAAACCAGGTGGACATCCGTGGAGCTGATAGCATGTCTCCACAGTATGCCCCCTCTTGTGGCAATGTGTGCAAATGGCCTTACCACCATCCCTCTTCTGGCCATATGATCCTTTCTTGATAGGGTCGACAACAGCCCGTGCTTGCATAGCCATGTTGCTGCTCATATCATTTGTTCCTGCTGCGAGTGCAAGGCCCACTGATCTTGCTTTTCCTCTTGTATGAGTAAAGAAAACACCCTGTTAATTGAGGGCATGGGATCCATTAGGAGTATTTGCCCTCTTGTCTGAGAATAGGTATCATTCAGCCCCTTAGAAAAGCCAAGACATACTCTTCATCGTGGTAAGCCTTCATCCCATTAATTCCCCCACACGTGCACTTACAAGACGGTCTGTAGCTGGACAGTTCATCCCACAGGGTTTTTACCTTGTGAAGTACACTGATACGCTATTGACACCATGTGTCAGATTAACCAATTCCCTTTTTAATTGGAAAATCCTAGGTCGGTTGGTCTGACGAATCTTTCCTGCAAATCGACCCAAACTTCTCTTGCGGACACACTGTAAAGGATGCTGGCAGATATCTCTTTGCTGACAAAATTCAAGATCCACGAGATTACCACGTTATTGTTACTCTTCCAAGCGCTTAGCTGGTTTTTTCGTGGCGACTTCATCCTGAGGATCAGCAGTCGGTGGCAGCAAATCGCCATTAACAAAGCCCTCTTTGTTCCTTCGATCAACGCTATCATCATAGCTCTACTCCAAGTCGCGAATTATCCCCGTTTAGCACCTCATGAACGATAATTTTGCCCCGATGTATCGTTGTTATTCAATAAGTTTGGGTCGTTGAGAAGAAGTGCAGCCCCTGTATTCGAAGATGATACAATCGACGCCATGGAATCGACTGTGAGCTTCAATTGCTCAATCAAGAAATCTAGAAAATCGACTCTGAGCTTCAATTGTTCAATCAAGAAATCGAGCGAGTTGCGCTTCTCGTAAATTTTGCAGCGCTCTGCCTCAGATCGAGCTCTGATACCATAACGAGAATTTAAGAATACCTTGATTTAACGTGGTTCGAATTCCTTCTGTGAATCCTACATCCACGATCAAACTACAAATCTTTATGAACAGTACAAAATTTACAGAGAGGTTTCTCAGGGGAGATTAGCGCGAACAAAAAGAATTAACTTAATACAAAAATGGCGCCAAATCCTATATAACACTTTCTAGTTAGAAACGTCGTCGCCAGTTGCGGCTTTATAAGTGAAGTCCATCTTCTAGGGTAAAACGCGCCTTTACTTATAATACGGTTCTCAATAACTGGACTTTGCTCTCTTTGTTTAGGCACTTCAGTGAGTTCTTCTTCATGTAAGTTCTTTCCTAATGCCATTTTCTGCTCATGTCTCTATAATTATTTCCGAGTTTTTCTTGCCACAAGATTTGCCAGCTTTTAGTTTGCAATGTACATTTTCTATTAGGATTGCAACGGTCTAGACTGAGACATTACTCATCTACATATGCACATAAACATAACATATTAACACTTTGAAAGTTCGTTCTAATGAAAGATGAGATAATGAGCAAAATTATAAGTTTGGGTCACTAACTAAACATGTTTTCGTTTTTGGTCGCTATGTTCGATCATTTGCAAAACTAGGTCACTAATAACTTTGTATATCTTAACAAAATTAGGTCACTGGTGATTTTCCGGCAAAAAACGCCGGAAAACTGACGTGGGATGATGCGGCCATTGAGCCACGCCGGATTTTTTCGTTGATTTACACCGGAAAACTGACCGGTGACCTAGTTTTGTTAAGGCATATAAAGTTAGTCACAGGTTTTACAATTATCAAACATAGTGTCCCAAAAATAGAAACAGGTATAGTTAGTAACCTAAAATTATAAAATTGCCCTGAGATAATGTATTATGTAATGTTATTACCACGCGACACGATGAGAGGCAAGTGCCATGCTTTATCATCGTTAATGTAAGTACATTTATTGCTAGTTTATTACATCGAAGAAGGAGCGTAATTAAATTACAAAGTCAATTAGGGCTTAATCACTTTCAAAGCTGGGCGCCAAGAAAGTCATTTGTCTATCCAGCAAGTACACACTCAGTTTGAAGAACAAAGCCGCTTTTTTTTACTATTCAACTCTATCAACTCAGTTTGAAACACTTCTCTCTCCCTTCTCTTAAAAACCCTAATACCTCCACCAGCCGCCGCAAACCACCAAATCCTTCCCCCTCCTCCCCCTCTCCATTAATGGAGGTAGGGGAAGCTCTAATTTCTTAGTTTTTTTTTTCCTGTTAGTGTTCATAAAAAAAAATTACAACCCGCACCACCACCACCCATGGCTGCCACCACCGCCTGTCGCCACCATCTTCGCTGCCGCCGCACCTCGATACCCTTGCCTTGCCGCCTTCGACTGCCTCCGCCCTGCTATACGATAAAAGCTATACGATTTTTTTTGAATGGAAAAAATACATAGCTGTCGAATTGAATGGTCAAAAGTATGATTTTCCGTGCAAGAGAAAAACATTATGATCACGTTTCTTAACGAAGCCATAGGCCCATAGACGTTACGTTAACCAAGAGCCTAACTTCATCTACTACTTAATACTTCCCATTGCTATAAATAGACTAGCAAGGATGCTTAAGTTGATCATCAATTAACAAATATCGAAACCATTCTCTATAATCAGAAGCAAACAACAATGTCGTGGAGTGGGAAACTTTGGGCGTCACTCTCATCCTATGTGGTAATAACATACTTCTCTCTAAGCAATGAAGTTTGATCATATTGTTGCTGATGATTTAACCAACCTTTTTTCTCTGTATAGCCATGTTAATGGTGGGATCGAATGCGAAGGTTTGCACTTTGGAGTGCTACACCGCATATCCAGGCGATTACATTCAATGCTCTTCGGGCGGTAAGAACTCAACCCAGGGTGCTTTAACTGCTGCACTCTTCAAGTGGATGCACCTTTTATAGGAAGGATGGTACTAGGGTTTGCACTGGGACTCCATGATTATCGTGGGCTGAAGAAAAATATAATTTTTTATATATACAGATGCGTTCGTTAAATACATGGCGTCACGTCGAAGAAGAAGAATAAGGTTGTCCAATTATCAGACCAATTATAGTCTTATATTCTGCCTGCTGTAATAAGAACCGTTCTAAAGCATGAGTAGAGGAGTTGTTCATTGGCTCGATCTTCCATATACGGCGAGCCACACCATAGTTTCTCAGGCTTCTTCACACGTGGAAATGAAATACTCAATTACCAAGAGTGAAAAAGAAAAAGTCAACTTAATCATCGAGTCAAAATAAATGATAAATGACGGTTTTGAATCCATGCCATGCTATACAAAACACTAAATGCCATACATGAATAATGCACCCTCGATAGAATCTTCATACGTAGCATCTATAAACATGAATACAAAGTCAAAACGGCGACGTATTAGCAGCAATGGTTGCTGCAAGAGAAAGTCCATGACATTAACTCCTAGCTTTGAAATTTAAAATACGCCTCAGACTTCTTGTGTCCAAGACAAAACTCCATCGACTTAATTTTCTTGGCTGCTATAAATACCCTAGCTTTCGGCAGTGACAACGTCTCTCTTCATCTGTGGTAAGTAATAGATAATTATTCATCATTCCACATCGTCCCACTTTCTTGAATTAAGATTTGTTGGTTCCGATGTTTGGCGTCTGGTCGGTGGCGCTCGTAAAGCTCGAACAGAGTTTCGCCTATATGTCGAAGCCAGGGGGCGGATCCAGAAAATTTTTGTTGGTTGGGGGGGGGGGGGGGGTAATGTAAAAGTAAGAGCTCGGATGTTGGCCCCTCCATCAATGTCTATTGCAAAGGGCTTGTAAATTTTATGGTTTTTTGGGCTTCGAAACGTCTATGATCAACATATATAATTTATATTTTATATAACACGAACTAAAAATACAGGAGAAATAACACAAATCATGTGTTGTATAGGTAAACTGCACTACTGTTCGATATTTGTTTTTATATGACAGATAACTGTTGTAGTTTGAATAATGCTCATCAAACAAAATTTTGGGAGTCCATGACGGATAAGAATTTTTAATTAGGAAGGATTAGATTAAATAATAAGAAATATTTATTTTATCTTGTTAAAATTAAATTTTTAAATAATATTGAATTTATAGTTTCTATAGGTTCCTAGAAACAATTATGTATTTATTGTTATTTTTACTATATGGTTAAATAATTAGAAAAATATAAAAAAAAAAAGTAAAAAGGAAGTTAAAACAAATAGATTTAAGTTGGTCCAAACAAATTAAACAATTAATTAAATTGGTAGACGAGCCAATTGAGCAATTTGATATGGGCCGTGTGCCTACATTATTTCTATGGGCCGTGTGTTGCTTTCTATTAGTACAAAAAGTAACAATATTGAGACCTCTGGGATCGAACCAAGATCCAGAAAACAGATGGCGACTTCCTCAACCATCTATGCTAGGCAAGTTTTGCTGAATATTTACAGGACACATTTTATATATCTACTATATGTATATATACATATATACTACTGAAATTTTCGAAAATTCCCCCCGGCCCTTGAATAGATCCGTCATTGGTGGAAGTCGAGGCACGTACATTTACGCTTTCCGTAGACGTTATTGCCACATATTTTAGTGCCTCGGGTTGTCGCAATACGTCCCGAAGATACAACGACTTCAGGAATTTCGAAACGTTGCACACCGTAACGAAATTATCGGGCGAATCTACTAAAGACTCGAGCCTTTCTTGCTTTTTTATGCTTTATTATGCCTAAGGGATATACTGTCAACTTTTTCTAAAGTGCTGGGAGTGAATTGAATGATTGAATGAATATATCAAATTTTGGAGGGGTCTATTTATAGGTTTTCAAGGGGTTTGGAGCGAATCTGCAAAGGGCTACAACTTTTGGGCAGGAACCTATTTGTGAATAGTCACATCCCAGCAACCCTTCCGAACCGACCCAGTGACCCGGCCGACCCGACCCGGGTCGGTTTGCTTGCATGAACCAACGGGTCCTTTGGTCGAACCGATGCACCTCATCAACCCTAATGGGTCTCGGCCACCTCATCATCATCTTGTCATGTCCACATGTGCGCCACGTTAGAGCCACATCGCCCTTTATGCCCACGTGTCACCGACACGTCATCAAGCCCGCCATGTCAGCTATTCTGTCACGTCATCGCCACACCGCGCGCGCCACGTGGGCGACACGTCAGCGTCCCGCCTTGTCACTTAGCCGCCATGTCACCATTGGTGCCACGTCATCATCATGCCACTTCACCGGAGCATAACTTCAATTTCGGGTTTGGGCTTGGGCTAGCGGGCCGCGCGCGAGGGCTCGGGCCGGGCTCGGCCGTGGGCCTTTGAGCCACCTCCTTGGGCTCATCACTTGGTTAACAAGTAATGTTGGGAAAACATATTTAAAGAGGAAAAACTTGATGTGTCTAACCAATGTGGCACACCAAGTTCCCTTTATTTTCTTTTTCTATTATTTTATTCTTATTGGGCCAGACTCTAATAATTAATTTCTCATTCACCTGAAATCGGTTTTGAGCAAATTAATATTCGATAAATTCCTCTCAAAACGTAGATTCTGAATCTTTCATCAATTTCGATTTTAGACTAACGATGGATCTGGATTTAATAAAAACCGAGCAACTTGGATTTATTGGGTTAATAATCCCATTTGGGCCCATTGGCCCAACCTTATAAGAAATCCAACAATCCCCCACATGAAATGAAATTAATGCAAATGCTATGCATGCTGACTCTAGCAAGAAAGTCCGACGACCATCACTGCATCAGGATAGGTAGCTTATGGCTTTTGAACCTTCCCTAGTGAATACTATCGGATTTACTCGCTGCTCAGTGAACGAGATGTCTTGAACTGGCGGCTTTTTGTGTAAACCAAGACAACAATATACACACAGTGATGAATCTGATCTCTTTTCGATCTCACGTTGTGTCCGTTTAGGTCGTGGACTATATCTCCGATTCATACGTGTTTCCATTGAAGCGGCCCCACTTCACACTTATATAGGTGACCGACTATTAGGACTTAATCATGGAGTAGTCCGAAATCCTCCACCACTTTGGTATAGTCATCATAAAAGCACAAGTGCTTACCTAACCACACGCCATCGGGAAATCACTTGGGCTGCTGTCGAGAATGGACTTTATTAGTTTCCAAGTATACTACTGAACTAATCACAGTTTAGTTGTCTCATTGAACCAAGTTCGTGGGATCTCCACTCATCAAGGTTGAGTTACCACTGTCTTCATTCTTAGGTGTGCGGATTTTAGTCCCATTCCCCTTACTGCATTTTCTAACTGATCTCTAGCTATGCCTTTTGTCAGCGGATCCGCAATATTTTCCTTTGACTTTACATAGTCGGTGGAAATTATTCCGCTAGAGATAAGCTGTCTTACGGTGTTATGTCTCCGACGAATGTGCCGAGACTTACCGTTATACATATAGTTCTGTGCCCTGCCAATAGCCGCCATGCTATCGCAGTGAATCATAATTGGTGCCACAGGTTTATTCCAACAAGGAATATCCTCCAAAAAATTTCAAAGCCATTCTTCTTCTTCGCCGGCTTTATCTAATGCAATAAACTCTGACTCCATCGTGGATCGAGCTAATGCACGTTTGTTTGGAGGACTTCCAAGAAACTGCCCCTCCACCGATGGTAAATATATAACCACTCATGGATTTGGAGTCTTTACTATCACATATCCAATTCGCATCGCAGTACCCTTCTAGTACGGCGAGATATCTCGTGTATAGTATGCCGTGATTAATAGTGTGCTGCAGATATCTTAACACTCTTCTTAGTGCTACCCAGTGGATACTAACCGGGTTACTCATAAACCTACTCAGTTTACTAATTGAGTATGCTATGTCAGGTCGAGTGCAGTTAGACAAATACATCAGACTGCCAATCACCCGAGCGTATTCAAGTTGCGGTACAAGATCACCTCTATTTTTGGCTAAGTGTATGTTAGCGTCCACAGGCGTCTTAGCCGCAGGATCATCGAAGGCGTTAAATCTCTTTAACACGCTCTCAACATAGTGAGATTGTGTAATCACAATTCTTCGGACGTCTTAGAGACATTTATTCCCAAAATGACGTCAGCCAAGCCCATATTTGTGGCGCCCCGCCATCTACTACTCATTTTCGACACTAGATTACGTGACTATTAATAAAATAGAATCAAAAGTACCCAAAAGGCGTATAAAATTTTTCCTTTTATATAAGGGAATATCATTCTGTACAAGTCAAAATGTCACCCCAGACCTAAATACATAGGAGGGTTATATAGACGCAGCAAAAGAAACCCTAGCGCCCGCCACACAGGTCGCATCTATGTACACACCACCCCCAAAAGTCGCTGGAAGCTTCAAAAGGTAAGCCTTGCCATCAAAAGCAATCACGTACCGTGGTCGCGCACACCTACAACACATAAAGTAAGGGGTGAGCTATAAAGCTCAGCAAGTAGGAATATGCATGTCGTGAACGTGAAAAACCGGCAAAGGCATCCGCGCCAATGCACCTCACACCTCGTAAATCAAACTCGATCTCATATCTCTCAGGACCCTCGGCTAACTTGCTATACACCATAAAGAGCTGTAATCCAACACGGATAAACGTGGCAGCGACCTATGCTGGGTAGCCTACGCTAGGTTTCCCTAGGTCGCACCCTCCCAGGTCGTCCCCTCTGCCGTGCGGTAGCCCAGGCTGGTAGCCTACGCTGGTTAGCCTACGCTAGGGTTTCCCCTAGGTCGCACCCTCCAGGTCGCATCCTTTCGTTATTAGGGTAGAAGCCCAAATAAATATATAATATAATCGACGATGCACCACGCCGTCATGGTGCCATAGAAGTAGCCCTGACTCAACTGCGAGTCGACATCAAATGCCTATATCGGCAAATATCATTCGCCCTCAGGCGATAAATGATGTGCATGCTCATGTTACATAAACCCCAAATGTCTTGTGCATGCACATGAATAGCAATGTGAATTAATATTGTAAGCACTTACCATGCAGAAGCATGTCAAATCATTCATGTAATAATATAAACACTCAAGCACATAGTCACGTAGTTCAAGCATATATAAATAAATTATGTGTTGTTGTTGAAATTCCCACTTACCTGTCGTCCAAGCTAAATAAATTTACTGCTCTAGGAAATTTCTACCGTTTGACCCTTAGACAAAATATTGAAGTATCAGGACATTATCTAGTTTGGATAACTATGTCAAAATAATTCAATTGGACTATATTAATTTGCTAGAACCCTTAGTCGCTCGATTTCTAGTCTAAATTAATTCAATACTATATATTTTAGTTAAAGTAGACTATGTTCGAACATTGGATTCGCCAGATTGAAGCATGTAAGATTTGGTGAAAATTAATCAAGGTTAGAATGAGTTTCGGTCGAAACTTGGTGTCGCCCGATTCCAAAATCGTCGAGTTCCATTTAAGTCCTCCAATCGGTCGATCCATCTCATAAATAAATATATTATATGACTCGGTGAAAGTTTATTATGAAAGGTTGTTTCACCCGATTATTCCATCTTCAAATCGTCCGATTCCCTAATAAATTAATATTTTATATAACTCAGGCGAATCCTAATACCCTCAAATCGCCCGATTCTATAAAGATTGGAATTTAGATAGTTCGGCGATTCAAAGCTTATTCGCCCGATTAGTTTCAATAGGTTAGTTAAACATTTGGACTATAATCGATCGATTCAACTTAATTAAAGTTACCACCCTTAGGATGCAAGGAAATTCGTGTAAGTCTTCGATTCGATCACAAGTTGCCTCCTACATCGAAAGATTCTCACAATTTACACTATTATTCATAAGTCTGATTAAAATACTATTTTTAATACCCTAAGTATGAAGTTATACTCAAGAACATATGAACTAACAAGTATACTAAATTGAATGCTCGAAGGTTCACCTTAGTACTGAAAAGAATCGAAACCACTTAAGTACCTAAAATTACTTCCCACCCGAGGATTACCCTAAGTCCAATTTATATTCAATCTACCCGTAAATCATTTAAGTAATTACTCCAAATTTTTTCAGACCCTTAGAACTTCATTACTTACATGTTGTTCCTCCTATTCAACAATAAATTTAACCTTATTAATTTTCAGACGTAAGTGTACAGAGTTAAGCAATTGTGTTAGCATGAGTTAAACTCAAACGTTAGGGTTTCTCAGATATATATCATATTTGAAAATTTCAAGAGTTATACAAATCCATGGAATCCTAATAATACATGAATCATAGCTGAACTTACATGTTAATAAGAGGGCTTTTACCTTCTTTATGTCCTAGAAATTAGTTTGCTAGATTTGCTTCACCAGTCGGAATTGTCACTGTTAGAGCTTAAGGAGATTTTGTTTTTGATTAAGAGCTTATCAGTTGTCGAACTTCTTATTTTTCTTTCGTTTCTACTCGATGCATCTTAGCTTATGAAAGGTTATTCCTTTCTTGGATAACTTTCATTTATTTGATAAACATTAGACTTGGAAGTTTGTGATTGATTTGACATATAGATGACTAAGCATGTGTTTTTATCTCCAAAGCTATGAAACCCTTACGTGTCATTTAACTATTCAACTTTACTTAAGTTCTAGTTGGTCTAATCCTAATGGTGTGTGTATCGACCGAACTTCTACACCATATGTATCAGGCCGATTTTAAGTTAGTACATATTATCATCCGATTTCAATTTCTATTGGTTAGTAGCATCATTTTACAATACCCCATGTGAACTTTACTTACTCGGCGAAAGTAAACACTCACATATGTTATAATCCGCCGACTCTACTATCTCAAGGGTTATCTGAATTTCTATATCTCAATCGGCCGATCTTAGTCTTGCTATTGGTCAACTAAAATCATACCATGATCGGTCGATTTTATTTACTCAAATTCTCCTAAGCCCTAATATTTTCACTTAAATCAGTTAGTCACATAGCACATATATGAGACTGTAAAAACACATATTATGCAAGCACATAACACATAATATGTATGCAATTTTTATTGACCGACTTACTTACAGGACTCGGGTATTACATTATTCTTCATACTAAAATAATTTTCAGCATATTCTTTGAAAGCACAATTATTCCTGACTGCTTCCCATGATTAACATGTCGTCTACGTAAAGACAGACAATCACAAACTCATCAGGTGTGCCTTTTATATAAACGCATTTATCACACTCATTAATCTTAAACCCATTCGACAACATTGTCATGTCGAACTTCTCGTGCCATTGTTTTGGCACTTGCTTAAGCCCGTAAAGTGACTTCACGAGTCGACACACTTTATTTTCCTGCCCGAGTGCGATAAACCGTTCGGGTTGCTTCATATATATTTCTTCCTCGAGTTCCCCATTTAGGAAGGCCGTTTTCACGTCCATCTGGTGTATCTCGAAGCATATAACATTGCTATGGCGATCAAGACCTGTATAGATGTAATTCTTGTACCCCTCCTTTTGGTTAAACATTTAGTTACTAAACGGGCTTTATATTTTTCGATTGATCCATCCGTCTTAAACTTCATCTTAAGGACCCATTTGCATCCTAAAGGCTTGCACCCTTTTGGGAGATCTACCCAGCTCTCATGTATGGTATTGCATAATGGACTCAATCTCACTGTTAACAGTTTCTTTTCATAACGGAGCTTCCGGGCTAGACAATGCCTCTTGCAAAGTCCGGGTTCATCATTTAACATATACGTTAGGAAATCAGGTCCAAATGATTTGGCCACCCTTTTTCGTTTAATTTGTCGTGGTTCCTCGTTTTGAGGTGCACTCTCAACGGCATCGTACATTCGCTTATTATAGCTTATTTCTTTCTTTTCCTTATTTGGAAAGATATTCTCGAAGAACACTGCATTCCTCGATTCAAATATGATCGCTGTGTTCATTTCAGGGTTTTTTGATTTGTGCACTAGAAATCTATATGCACTAATTTTATTAGCATATCCGATGAAAATGCAATCAACAGTCTTGGGTCCTATCTTAACCTGTTTAGGTTTAGGTACTTCGAAATTTGCTAGGCACCCCACACACTTTCAGGTAATTGTAGGACGGAGCCCTACCTTTCCATAGCTCATATGGAGTCTTTTCTCTCTTTTTGTGTGGCACCATATTTAGAATGCGGTTGGCGAGAGGATTGCTTCCCCCCACAAGTTTTGAGGTTGCCCGGAACTGATCAATATAGCATTCATCATCTCCTTAAGAGACCTATTTTGCGTTCAACAACGCCATTTGATTGAGGTGAATAAGGCGCAGTTGTTTGATGAATAATGCCATGCTCTTGGCAAAATTCTTCGAACGGCGCCACGTATTCTCCTCCACTATCACTTCGAATTATTTAACTCTTGAGTTTAGTTGATTCTCAACTTCACTCTTATATTTAGTGAAGGCATCAAGAGCTTCGCCCTTGCCACTTAACAAATATACGTAGTAAAATCTCGTGCAATCATACTTCTTCCCACCTCAAGTCTGCACGAACTTCAGATCACATATATCAGTATGGATCAGTTCTAGAGTCGCACTACTCCTCCCAACAGAGAGAAGAACGATGCCTTGGCCATTTTTACCTTAACACAGACCTCACATTTTTGTTGTGAGTCGACTTCCATTTGTGGAAGCAGGTTTAAACTTATTAACTTCTTTATTTTATTTAAACCAACGTGTCATAATCTATGATGCCATAAATTGGACCACTCGACCAAGTAAGATGAATTTTCTTTATTATTATTGGCGAGTTCAATCTAGTATTACAGGCATTACATTCATCATAAAGAGCCCCTTCTCGAGGTAGCTCTTTCCTACGAAATGACCGTTTTTTGTCAAACATATTATCACTCTCAAATACCTGTCTAAATCCGGCTTTGCTCAACAGGGAGCCGGACACCAAGTCCTTGCGAATGTCTAGCACTACCCTCCTTAATCCGACGATGTCAGAGGTGGCTGCATTGCCCATAAAAAGCTTCCTGACTGGATAGCGATGTAGTTGAGAACATCTCCTTATCAGAGCAGATGTGGCGAGTCGCTCCAGAGTCGATATACCATGACCTTGGATTGTCTACCACATTGCCCTCATACACGACGGCGGCTAGGTACACTCTGTAGGGTCCCCAGCTTTGCCTCGGTCAAGTGAGGTTGGTTCTTTTTGCTCTTTTTCTTCAGCCGACAGTTCTTGGCCATATGCCCAGGTTTGTCGCAGTTTTAGCAGTTGCCCCTTATCTTGTTCAACTTCTGATGCGTCGTATTAGGCCTCTTACGCTTTTTTCCGGTACTAGGCTCGGCCAGGTTCGCAGGCACATCAACACTGCCCCTTTTGTTCTTGGCCTCGATTCTCCGATTATCTTCTTTGATTCGAAGCCTCACGATCATGTCCTCAAGCCCCATTTCCTTACGCTTGTGCTTGAGGTAGTTCTTGAAGTCCTTCCACAGGGGCGGCAGCTCTCTATTATACCAGCTACCTGGAAGGATTCACTGATCTGCATATTCTCCGCGTGTATATCGTGGATAATCAGTTGCAGATCACGGACCTGTTCCAATACTGGTTTGGAGTTGGTCATCTTATAGTCCAAGAATCTGCCGACTATGAACTTTTTCCGTCCCACATCGTCGGTCTTGTATTTCTTTTGTGAAGCTGTTCTTATAGTCCAAGAATTTGAAGTTGTTCTTTTGTGAGGGTATTCTTTTATTTTGTCTCTCATGTTGAAGCTTCTTGCTTTGGGATTGATTGGTTGATTCATGCTTGTGTTAGCGCTCGATTGTAACTCACTTTGTACTCTATTTATCATAGTGGAGCTTGGTGTGGTGGTCGGAAAGACCCGTGGTTTTTGTCCTTGATTTGAGGGATTTTCCACGTTAAAATCGGTGTTTCCCGTGTGGTTGATATCGGGTTTTGCTATTCATCAAGTGTTGCTATTTCAGATTCTTGCGAGTGGGGGAAAACTTTACGGGTTGTTCTTATAATCATGTGGCGGATTATCGTTTTGGCATTTCTTTTCCCATCACAACTCACGCCCTTTATATGATCAGGTTCTCGCGTGAGTTTTAAACCTAAAGAGAATCGCCGATGCTGCTCGCGACTTCATCAGTATCCAACAGCATTCCATTCGAATTCTTATTCGAATTAGTTGAAGGAATACGAATTCCTTGACTGAATTCGAATTACTCATTCTGTTGGTCGCTTATATCCAACTAAAGCATAATCAATTAAACCACGAAATTAAATGGAAGAATTCACTTGGCGTGGGGTGTGTGCGTGCGTTCTTGAGGAGGGGTTGAGAGGCTCCTTCTCTAAAAGTTCTGTTTCTATTATTTATCACGCACAAGACTTCTAACTATGTGTTAGGATTAGTATTTATACCACGTGTTGGTATATAATACTTGGGCCATGCCCATTACAATTCTAAGTTCACTGGGCTCTGAAACATTAAAGCCCAGTTCACTTAAATAAAATACAGGACTAATATAAAAATAATTAATTGAACACAATAAATAATCCTAACAATCTCCCCTTTGTGTTCAATTTGCAATTCGGCGCTGGTTATCTTCGTCTTGTAATCGTCCTGAGTCCTAGAACACGTATCGGAGTTGTGTACGCGAAAACATTTGCTTGCGTGTTCTTCTCCAATCACATCCTCCTTTGTATTTTCTTGTGACCTTTTCTCTAAAAGATCTTCAAACTCACCGTCTCTTGAACTTCTCTTCTCTTAAGTGTTCAAAGCTGCTTGTTGGATCGTCTCTCTTGTGTTCGATCTCTCCCACGAGCTGAATCCTCTCTTTAGTTGTTCCAGCTCTCCCTTCACTTGTCGCAACTCCCCTTACATTTTTTCATCCTTGTGTTGGGATTGTGAGTTTTCTTTAAACTCGAAGAAATGTACACGAGTCGGCAGCTTTGATTCTTGAAGTCCATGCTGAAGTTGTTGGCCGTAACTTGTCATTTGAGTCCGATCTCTCCATCCGACTGTAGCTCAACTCTCCCTACGTTTGTTCAAACTTACGTTGTGATTGGGGTGTTTCTTTAAAATCCGGGAGTCGTACATGAGGCGACAACTTCCATCGTTGGACTATGTGGTCTTCACTTGATTCTTTGACGATTCTTGAGATTTGGCATTTTCCGATCTGTATTGCACTTCGTCGTGGTGCTGCTCCCATTTTGCTCTAGTACTCCTCCCCCTCATGAAGGTCGAGCTAGGGAGATCGTCATGCGATGGGTCAAAATGGGGCATCGTCTTTTGGCAAGAAGATCGCGTCGTCGGGACAAGATAATGGAGTGATTGGTGCTCACGGTTACTCCGCTTCTCCGTGTCGTCATCTTCAAGGAAGTTGTCTGGTTCGGCCTCGAAGAAAGCTTATTTGGCTCTAGAAGAAGTTGCACGTGGTGTGTATTTTCCGAAATGTGTCTGGGCTCCATCAGATTGTCCCTCAAAAGAGCACGAGAGCCGAACTTCAGAGCAGTATGTGCGGCAGAATTGGTGGGTACCAGGTTGGGTAATACCTGGCGAAGCCTCGAAGGCTATCCGTCGACACGACTTCAGCGTTAACTCTGAAACGTGGCCTGTGAGAACAGGGCTGAGAATCCGTAGCCATATAGGCGTTTCATAAACATCGATATTGAGACTAGCTCGACGACGATGGCCTGAAACCGTTGTTGTTTTGATGTTGCAACTATGACTTCCTTCCGATCATCGAAGCATGTCGTAGTAGGACATGTCTACGAAAGTTCTGATCTGGTCACAAAGTCCAGATAAGCAAAAAAGTGTATGTGTCTAAAAGATATAAAAACATGTGGATGGTGAGGACACACTAGACTCGATGTGTTCAATAAAATTCAGTGGTATGGGGTTGACTACCACTTAGTTCAATATCTCATGCTTCCAAGTAAAGCAGTGATAGATAACGTGGCTCCCCGTGATTTAGTTAAACATCTGTGTTGGGAGATCGAAGAGTGGGTAAGGCTCGGTTGTGCACGCCGTTGGACCTAACGTGTCGACTTCTACGCGGGGGCTAATAAAATTAGCACCCGTACCTATGGGGGCTGGTTCGAGTAATTTTTGAGCTAAGGGAATTTGTATCTTCCGCTCTTCGGTCTTGTCAAGAATTTCCAAACACGGGTAGCTTTATGAGTTTGAAATCGTCATAACACTCGGTTGTGTTCCGGGGTTAGGTTCAGTTTGGTCTGACTGAACCATGGGAACTTAAAAAACCATGCGTCCGTCAACTTTGATGAGTGTTGCTTGATCAGCAAGTTGGAGCAGGCTGACTGAGATCATCTCGTGTTGTGTATGGATGTCATGCCTTTTGGATTCTTGAACTCTTGAGGGTTGCTTGTTTTTGTTGGAGTCCGTCTTGGAGGTGAAAGTGCTTGAAATGGCCTTTTCTTTCTCTGTCCCCTTTCTTTTTGTATTTTTTTTGTTTTTTGTTTTTTTTTGCAATTTTATATATATGCATATATATATATGCTATCTATGAATAATGTATATTCTATATGTTATACTACGTATATATATGTATATATATATATATAGATATATATATTATTCCTCCCCCTCAAGTCGTGCTTCTTAAAACTGAATTACTCTCTCTCAAAGTTGCAAATACGAATCAATTTTATCTTCGAATCTCTTTCCCTAAGTTCACGTAATTAAGGTCGCTCCCCTCAAAAATTTAATTATTGCTCCCTATAACACTATAGGAGTTGTTTCTCTTTAAAATAAAGATTGCTCCCCCTCAAATTTAGCTCAAATAGGAAATATGGTATTTATTAGTTGACTGCGGAATATGCGTTATGAATTTCAAAATCTCGCAAGGTTTGAAAATGCATATTTAAACATGTACCATTTGAAAAATAAAGGCATTTATCAATTCAGCTTATATGCATACGTAAATGTTTAAGCTCGAAAATTCTTTAAGATGTATGCATAATGAAAATATGCCTATAACATGGTATTAATGCATTTCACCTCATGTATGCATGCGAAAATTTGGAATTTATAGTCTTTTTAAGCATGCATAACTGTAATGTACCTATAGGAGGGTTTTTAGCATTCAGTTCATATGCATGCTAAATTTGAAATTAATGTTCTTTTAAGCATGTATAGCTATGATGTATCCTCGTGTGGTTGCTCGCATCTCTAGCCAACCGTGTATATGGAGCAACCCGAAATACCATACACGCCGGGATGTTTGGCTGCTCTCGTCACATACCAGTCATGAGTGTGGAGCAGCTCTCCTAGTACCTACCCATGCTGGGACATCTGCAAAACATTATCTGGACTTTGGTACCCATTTTTGGATGGGTCCCCCTTATTAGCAGAAAAACTGATTAAGCACATAAGGTGTCAAATCTTTTCCTAAATCATCCATTAATGTAGCTTTAGGTACCCATTTAGGACTAATTTGACACGGCTATGACATTTCAGCACAGACTGTTATTCGAGAAGATTTAAAAAAATTTTCTCCAAAGCCAGTCGCATAAGATGTTTCTCAGACTTAACATGGACTGAATATTGCAGGAAGGCATAAGAACATATAGCACAATAGGCATTGTTAGTACATGAAATGTTCTTCCTACGTGAAGTGTTCACACGATTCACATCAAAAATGATGATTTATAGTGAATTTACTAGAATGATTAACATTTTTGGACGGGTAAGTAATTCCACTTCTATCATTCTTTAAAGAATGAGATGTTTTGGGGCTTGAGAAGTTCGCTTGCTTGAGCTTGAAACTTCTTCTTTGTAAGCTTTCTTTTTGATAGGAACAGGAGAGGAGAAATCTTGAACAGTTTCGACTTTAATTTTGGAAGTATAATTTTGATTTTCCTTTCTCATTCCTAATCTTTATTTGATCCTTAGCACTTTTAAGCGCTTTACTTTTACTCAAGGTTTCAGCTTCAGTCAAAATGACTTAGAATTAATACAAGCATTAACAGTTTTAGTCACCGATGACTTAGAATTAGTAGAAGTCGTTGCGATGGTAGGAATAAGGTCATCCGTTTGCGTCCCTTTATCATGTTTTGAGATCGAGGAAGCTTTAAGATTAGATATATCCGTTACAAGTGTATTCTTTTCTGCTTCAAAATTCTTTCTTTCCGTTTCTAATGTAGAATTTAAATCCTCTACTTTCTTAAGAATATGAGGTATATCGACGGAAGATGAATTTTAGAATGATCAGATATTGCTTCCTTAGTCTTAGAGGTCGCAAGAAGATTTTCCAAATTCTTTTTTGATCTTAGTATAGAGCTTCGTACGTTCTACATGTAAGAGAAAGCATGGTTATTTGGAGCTGTATTCTTCGGCTGACAGGTCCAGACTCTTAGTTAATTTACTAACCTTAGTATTAGATTTTTCTAGTTGGGCTTCTAGATTAGCGACTTTCTCATTTGCATGCAACATACAATTAAGGCTACCTCTCTCTTTGAGACTCTTAAGCAAAACAAATGTAGTTGTGGCTAGCTTGCCTCTAATTCTTTTACTAACTATGCTTCTCTAAGGGAATATACTTAGTCTCGCTAATATTGGGTCTCTTAGATATTTCTTCTATTTTCGCACTAGAGCTCCTAAGCTTAAATTCGTGACTAGCTATTTCCTCTTGGGACTTAGTTAATTTACCTCTAACTCTCTTGTATTTTTCTGCTCATTTTTCATGTTAGCATACCTAGTTTGTAAGGATTCTAACATGTAGAGTTAGGGATTTCTACTTCCTTGGAAGATGTGTTAGTTTCATCTTCATGGTGTGCCATCAAAGCCAAGTGCGCCGTTTGTTCGGAGTTTATAGTCTCTCGCTTCTTTGAGTGTGCCTTGGTCTTTGTGGAGCTTCTTAATTAATCGTAGTTGACGCCCAAACTCCTTTAGCATTTCGTCAATGTCAGAGTCAATGTCGTCGGAGCTAGTAATCGAGTAGGCGTCCACTTGTGTTTATATTATTTATTTAAATTTCGGTTGGATATTTGATCGTCGACGCGCTTTGTAGATTTGAATGGCTTGTGAAAATGAGTTCGAAAATGTGATCGAAAATGTTTCCGGAAAATATCTATGCAATAATAAGTTCGAGATGTGTACGAAATGCAATAGTGAGTTGAGTTAGAAAATGTGTTCCAAAAGTTTTTTTTTCATAATGATTAGTAATGATTAGCGATGATGAAGTAATGAAAAGTCAAATGATCACAATATATACACGTTTATAAGTGAGTTATATGTATATATGTTTAATAATGTGAGATGCTAATGTATGGAAGGAAAACGATGTATGTGGGTGATATTAAAGGTTGCTGAGATGTCTGAATGAGTTTCAATAATGAGTGTGTCTATATATATATTTATGTGAGTGATTGAAACTTCGATATGTATGTTTCGATCATGAGTAGTTTCGAATTTCTGAATGTTTGGATTATGAGAAGTTCGAAGCCATGTTTATCGAAAGTCTTCAATTCAACTGATTTTCGCAAGGTGGTTTTTGGAATGATAGAATTTCGAAAGATGAGGGAGCTGGTTTTCGAAAGGCATTTTCGCATGGTTTGTATTTTCGAAATTGCTGGTTTTCAAATGACAAAGTTTCGAAGTGGGTTTTGAAAACGAAAACTTATCATGCACGAACACACAAAAAAACGATCCCAAACCAAAAATTGTTTAAATTGGGTCTGGACAATGATCTAAACACTTACACTCAATCAACATCAAAAACACCAAAGCATATAAAAATTTCGAAAACTAATGAAGAACACGAAGAACATCCAAAAATATTATTTCGAAAATTCTCAAATCTGAGCGCGCTTTACTCTGATACCACTTGTTGGTCCGTTTATATCCAACTAAAGCATGTTTCAAGCAATTAAACCACGGAAATAGATGGAAGAAATCACTTAGCGTGGGGTGTGTGCGTGCATTCTTGAGGAGGGGTTGGGATGCTCGTTCTCTACAAGTTCTCTTTCTATTATTGATCACGCACAAGACTTCTAACTATGTGTTAGTGTTTTAGTATTTGTACCACATGTTGGTATATAATACTTGGGCCCTTGTAAGCCATTACAATTCTAAGCTCACTGGGCTTAGAAACATTAAAGCCCAATTCACTTAACTAAAATAGAAGACTAATATAAAATAATTAATTGAACACAATAAATAATTCCTAACACATTCGAATTCCCTATTCGAATTTTTCTATGTGGAGTTAATGGGAAATCCTCACAAAACTCCATCTTCTCCGTCAACTCCAGCCTAGATCCTTAGAACTCAACGCCTTTGATCAGAGGGCGTTTACACACCCAACCAGCTCCAGGCAATAACTGAACTTTCTGCCTGGAATTGGCTTGGTGAGCATGTGAGAGGGGTTATGATATGTGACCTTCTTAATCTCCTGTTTCTACCACCTCAGATGAAATCTAATCTAACATCAACATGCTTCCTTCTTTCATGATGAACACTGTCCTTGGCTAGGTGACTGCTCCCTGATTATCACAAAACAATCTATTTTCTGTGGTTTCATCGTCAGTTCTTCAGCAACTCCTCTTAGCCAAATTGCTTCCTTCACAGCCTCTGTCAATGCCATATACTTTGCCTTAGTTATCTACTATGCTACCACCCTTTGCAGTGTAGCCTTCCAACTTATGGCTGTTCCAAATGCTGTAAAGCGAAACCAGTTAATGACTTCCTCGTGTCCATGCAACCAGCATAATCAGAGTCTACAAATCCTTCAATGTAGTTTCTGCTGTCTGCATCTGATTTCCTGCTTCTAAATACCAGTCCCTTTCCCAAGGCCCTCTTACATACCTCAGTGCCCATTTGAGAGCTTCCCAATGGATCTTCCTAGGTTTATCCATGAATCTGCTCACCATACTGAGAGCATATGCAAGGTCAGGTCTGGTACAGACCATTGCACACATCACAGATCCTAAAGCATTTGCATATGGTATCTTCAGCATATACTAAGCTTCCTCTTCAGACATCTCCTCAGTTCCCTTGCTCAGTTTGAAATGTGCTCCCAGTGGTGTCATCATTGCCTTAGATTCTCCCATCTCAAACCTGTTCAGCACTGATGTCAAAATATCCTTTCTGATGCAATTTTAGACTGCCCTACGCTCCGTTTCTGACTATTTCCATTCCTAATATCTTCTTAGCTGGCCCAAGATCTTTCATCTCAAATTCAGATTTAGGAGTTCCTTGACAGCATTCAACTCAACCATCTCACATGCTACTAGCAGGTCATCTACATATAAGAGCAAGTAGCGATTTTTCTGATTTTTACCTCTTCTGTAGTATACTTGCTTTTCTTGAACTTGTTCCCAAGCATGAACATGTTAAACCTCTTATTCCATTGCCTTGGACTTGCTTCAGACCACAGAGAGATTTTCCCAATCTGCAGACTTGATTCTCAGTTCCTGATTTGACAAATCCCTCTGGCTGGTTCATGAATATCACCTCATCCAGTACACCATACATGAATGCAGTCTTCAGATCTAACTGCTCAAGTTCCAGGTTGAATTGTGCCACCAAGGACATCAGCAGTCTTATTGACCTTTGTTTCACAACTGGAGAGAATACCTCACTGTAGTCTATTCCCTCTTTTTTTGAGTGAAACTCGAGCTACCAATCTGGCTTTGTACCTCACCTTGGTATCTGCCTATTCCTTCTTATAAATCCCCTTGCAGCTTATTGTTTCTGATTCTGGGGCTTATCCACCAATTCCCATGTTTCATTTTTCACCAATGATGCCATTTCCTCATTCATGGCTGATTTCCTACTGTTTCCTTCTCTGCTCCTGACAGCTTCTTGATATGATCTTAGCTCTTCACCAACTTCTTTAGCCATCAGAAAAGCAAAGGCAATTACATCAGCCTTTCCATATCTTGTGGGGGCTCGGGTTTCCCTCCTTACTCGATCTCTAGCTTACATATACCCAGAGATATCATTTTCAGAGGAATAATCTGCCTCATCTCCATTCTCTGATATATGTGCTTCATGGTTTTCAGGAGCATCATCACTAGCTTCACCCTGAACTGGCTGTGTACTACTTATGGGGTCGTGCTCCACCTCAGTTTGTACCTTTTCTAAGTAATCAGATACATCATGTTCCTCAATTTTCTCAGCTGCAGACTTCTTCTCAAGATAGGCCATCTGATCCCTACTTAAGAAACACTTCTTCATACCAGTTTCCAACCTCCACAGTTTGTAACATTTTACACCCTCAGAATACCCAATAAAAATGGATTTAACTGCCCTGGGCTCTAGCTTATCTCTCCTTATATGTGCATAAGATGCAGCCAAAGACCTTCAAGTGTTGTCGTATTGGCTTGGAACTAGTCCACAGTTCCTCAGGTGTCTTGTAGCCTATAGCAGTAGAGGGTGATCTGTTAACTAGTAGGTTGCAGTAGCTATGGCTTCTGCCCAAAAGGTCTTGGGTAATCCGGCACTGATCAGTATATACCTATTTCTTCTAGCAAATTCATTCTTTCAGCTAGCCCATTCTGTTGAGGGGTGTATGAGATAGTTCTGTGCTACTTATCCCTCATCTTCACAGAACCTGTTAAAGGCACTCGAGCAGAATTCAAGTCCATTGTCCGTTCTCAGCATTTTCACCTTCTTGGCAAACTACAGCTCAAACAATTTTCTTCCAGAGCTTGAATTTTTCTAGTGCTTCATCCTTTGTTTTCAGCATGATTGTCCAAGCCTTTCTGCTATAGCCATCTATGATGGACATAAAGTACCTAGCTCCACCATGAGATGGTACAGTTTCAGGTCCCCAAAGGTCTGCATGAAGGTAATCTCGTGGAGCATTATATGTGTGTTTCCAATTTCAAACCTCACTCTATGTGACTTCCCAAACATGCAATTCTCACATAATTTCAGCTTATCCAGCTTCTCTGTTCCCAACAGTCCTTGCTTTGACAGCGCAATCAGTCCTTTCTCACTCGCATGGGCCAATCTTCTATGCCAGAGACTTGCTTGATCACACTAAGTATATGCCACAACAGCTGTTCCAGCAACTGTTGAGCCTAGAAGTGAATAAACTCCATTTCTTTTGACTCCCTTCATCTTCTGAAGTGATCATCTGAGAACTCTCATCTGTCCATTCCTGGTTTCTATCACATATCCAAGGTCATCTAACACTCCACCTGATATCAGATTCCTTCTAAGTTCAGGTATATATCTCACATTTTCAAGAATAACTCACTGCCTGTATGCACTTTCAGCCTTACTGATCCAGTTCCTTGTATCCTGCATGGAGTATCATTTCCTAGCAGCACCCTACCTCCTTCAGTCCGCCTAAAATTAGTGAGCCATGACCTATTAGAGGTCATGTAAAAAAACATCCTGAGTCCATCAAACACTCATGCTTCTTATTGACTTCAGTCACATTCAACAATTCACCAGAATCATATCCGTCTACCACCGCTGATACCTCACCTTTATCCTTATACTTTTCCCCAGATCCCTTGCCTCTCTTGGGACACAATCTCCTAATATGTCCTTCCTCATGGCAGTAGCAGCATTTGATCAGACTTTGATCTGGATTTTTTGTTTTCTTGTAGTCTCTGGTGTGATCTTGCCCTGACATTCAGACTTTCACCAGGACTCTGTGACTTAATCTCAGCTCATTTGTTCAGCTTCCTTGAGTAGATTGCAGACAGCACATCTTCGAGACTCAGCTCCTCATGTGCATATAGAAAAGTTTCTTCGAAATGATCATAGCCCTTTGGCAATACAGCACAACTTGATCCCTCGATCTCCACCTCAATATTCTCCAGATCAAGGATCAGCTTACTTCCATTTGTCAAGCTGCTCTTCAATTGGCTTGTCTTCATCCATTTATAGGAGTACAAAGCTTGCTTCAGGTACAGTCTGTTGCCAGTGATTTAGTCATATAGAAACTCTCTAGCTTCGACCACAAGGCAGCCACAGTGTCTTCCTTAGCTACCTGCCTCAATACCTTATCTCCTAGAGACAGAATAATGACACTGTGAGCTTTCTCAATCATTGATTTCTTCTCCGATGCTGTCAATTGCGCAGGCATTGATGCCTCATCCTTCAGTGCTTTTGTTGAGTGAACAGTGCTCTCATCTTCATCCTCCATAGGCTGAAGTCATTCAGACCAGTGAACTTCTCCACCTCGAATCGAGTGAGCTTATTTTTTCTCGATCAATAGCTTGATTCAATTTTCTTCAACAGCGTGGTAAGAGTCCGTGCTCACCGCACCAATTGTTGTGGATTCAGCTCAATTAACACCAAATAATAACCTAAAATTGAATCACGGTCGAGTTGACTCAATCTGAATACAGCAATGTAAAATTGACAAGCAGATATACGTGGTTCGGCTAATGAGTTTGCCTACGTCCACGGTCCAAGGATCCAAACTTTATTGATGATCGTCGATCGGAGTTTTACAGAGCTCTTCGCAAACTACAGCTCTCGTGTTTTCAAATTTCCCTCTAGCTCACACTATCGAAAATTACACACACAAAAGTTATCGGTTCACACACAACTCACGCCCTTTCTATGTTCAGGTTTTTGCGCGAGTTTTAAACCTAAGAGAATCGCCGATGCTGCCAGCGACTTCATCAGTATCCAACAGCATTCCATTCGAATTTCTTATTTGAAGGCGGTCCCACACACAATGGATAAAAATCACTAAGTTATATACGGATGTTGGACGTGATGTTGGGTTAACACTCACTCTCACTTTTAAAGCACAGCGGAATAGCAAGAACTTAGCGACGAAATGAAACGAACACACACGATGTTTTTATGCAGCAAGTCAAATAACTTGCTGCGAATCCACTATAAAGATGGATTACAAACTATCACGAAAAGATAGTTCAAAACTAGTCTAGCAAAAACCTACGAATCAATAAAGAATTCAGCAACTGCTAGACTACAAAGAAAAACTCTTTCAAGGAATATTCTCTCTCAGAGATGCTCTCACTTTCGCTCTGTGTTCGTCCTCTCAAAGTCCGTACTTTCAATCGGTTAAGTCTTCTCGACTTATATACTCCTTCGACTTGTGAAAGACTTGTTCCAACGACTTAGCAACTTCCCACAACGTCCACTAACGTCCACTAAGTGTATTTGGACAGTTAGTGACCGTTGCAGCTCGACTTGGTCAGCTTGGTTGCTCAGTCTTCACTTGCTCTCTAAGCTTCCTATTTTTAGTATGCTTCACTCCTATTTTCGCTCTAGCTCTTCTACACTTCTTCCACGCGGTTTGATCCGTTCAATCCCTTGATTAAGTCCTGCAAAACACTAGAAAAATTCCACGTCATCAATTAAATAGGTTTTGGGCATGAAAGATAAAACCAGGAAAGGGAACATTCTCGGCCAACTGACGTTGACTAGAATGTTACCCAACATTGTTTCAGTTGAAAGCTCAACATCAACAATCTCCCCCTTTTTATCTTTCTTCCAAAACCAATGCAGAAGCTATCCTTAGTAATTCTCCCCCTGAAGGCAACATCCACTCAACCACAAACAAAAATGGTTAGAGTTAGTCGAAAAAGAGAATAGCACTAAAAAACTATTAAAAGTACTAAAGAAAATTAGTACACGCCTTAGAGGTCCTGAAACAAACATCTCCAAAACAAAAAAATAGACATGGTCCAAATCAAAGCAAACACAGAAAATAAGAACCAGGCATGCAAACACAAGCAAAAATGCGCATGCACAAAATCGATGTCTAAGTGTTTAGACTGTCGATGGGTTCTTCCACTTCAGCTCCGTTTTGACCTTCAGCTCCTTCATCTTGTTCATCTCCCCTTGCTTGATCTCCGCCCGCACCTGCCCTTCTTCACTCGGTCCCGCTCGATCCTCAGTCCTCTGCTCAGCGCTCGCTGCTTCTGCCCTATCTCCCCCTTTTTGGGAAGAAATGAGCCTTCTCAACGCATCCTTTGAGCCACCAACGCTGCGATGGACTCATCAAGCGCTCTAAGTGCCTGTTCTGCCACAGATGTTGCCCCAACATCTTGGTCAACATCATGCTCAGGGCTGCGCCAGGGCAGATCTACTACTCTTCCAGAGTCTGCCAAATGACTTGGCTGGACAGGATACGGGCTCCTCTGAGTGATTATCGAGTCTCGCCGTGTGGGTTGGAATCCACCTTGTAGAAGTACTCCGTAGATGATCGAGGGATAAGGGAGAACCCCCTTCCCTATCTTCTCAGCTTGGTTGGACATATTGTCCAGAATGTACTTCCCCCAGTTAATAGGCAGATTTTGACCAAGGGCAAACAACAAATGCGCCATGGTCTCAGTCACCCTGACCTCATTAGAAGTAGGCAGCCAACTACATACCCCAATTTTAAACAAGACCGAATATAGGGATGTAAGAGAACGACCCGCACAGTTTCCTACCCACTTGGACACTCTACCCCCGGTAATAACCTAACCACAACATCATTATCATATTCATACCCCATTTCTACCTCAGGAGTACGAAGAAATCGATTTATAGCACTAGCCGACATGTCATAAAGACTCCCCCTCAGAAAAACCTTCCCATATTTCTTAGACTCAACATCAGCCACATTAAAGAACAAGTTAGCATATACCTCTCGGACGACACTGTCACAGTACGTCCCCAAGCTCGTCACCATGTGCCCGAGATGCCGTGACTCCAGGAATTGCATCACGCCGTACTTCCTGAAGCTCACTTCATCCACGACCCGCTCCACCCTAAAGAGTCTCTGACTCAGGGAACTCCACAGTTGCTCGTTGGCTGGACGGTAAAATTTGCGGCTGGGCAATGGATTCTCCCCATCTGAGTCTTCCAATGTTGGGTCAACATCAGACTCAACATTCCCTTCAATGACTGGCACAGGGAGGCATCTCGGTGACTTGCGGCTGGTTGAGGTGCACTTTCCGTCCTAGCTCTCTTTGCTGGCTGGTCATCACTCTCCATGGGGCGTTTGCCTGCGCGCTTCTCCACCCTTTTCTTCAAGGACTCTAAGGTCTCAGCTAGTTCTGCCTCTTCATCGTCGTTGCTCTCTGATTGTTCTGAGGCGGTGAAGGACTCCGAGTCAGAGGGCGGCGTCTCTCCCCCTGAAAGTTTGAAGTCCTCATCTGAGCTCTCCGAGTCGACGCTATCGTAGGTGGTGGAGTCGACGACCGTGTCAATCGAGTCGCTGGAAAGATCAATAGGGTCGTCGGCATTGGAGGTTGGGTTCAGCGCTCGGCGAATGCGTCCACTTCGGCGCTTCTTCTGCACAGGAGCTGGAGCCTTGGCCTGGGAATTTGATCCCTTCTTCTTAGAGCTTCCTGGCCGAGGCTTCTTCGACTTTTGGGCAGACGCTGTCGTCGACTGTGAAGGAGGAACAGACGACGGCGCTGGGACATAAATTGCGCCTCCCACCAAGCTTGTCTGGACTGGCCGTGGCTGGGATGAAGTCGTACTGACCGGAATGTCGGCGAAAGTGAAGACCGGCGGCGGAATCGTCTGTCTGGGAGCGACTGTGGCCAGAAGACATGGGCCAGTGGAAACAGAGGTTTCCACCGCCTGAGAATTTGGCGCTGTCGGCTCGTCACCTCCAATTGGGGCTCCAGATTCAGGAATTGCCCCCGATGAGCTTGGTGGCGCGTCATCCTTGCGGTTTCTTCGCCGTTTTTGGAGCGATTGGAGACTGATTCTCAGAGGCACGTCATCATCGTCACTTTCTTGGCTTGGCGTCATTGCTGGAGTTTCTTGACTAGGGTTTGCCGTTTGTGGTCTTGCTGTGGCACTTCTGTGGTTTGCGGTGGTGGAGCTTGTTCGGCGGCTTGAGGCGGTGGTCTGACTGGCCTGAGTGGCTGGAATGGCCCGGTGTAGATCACGATTTCCATGGGACCTGGAATCACTTGCAGAGGTACTGGATGAACAGGGTTAGAATCGAATGTTGGGTCAACATTCGGTTGAGATGATGAGCTCGACATGATTTCAGCAAGAAAAAGTGAATCTAGGTCGAAAATATGAAAACCCTAAGTACTGAGATGGAAGAGAGACGATTTTTCAGAGAAAAGTAACTGTGATAGGAAGAGAACGAAGTGGAGCAAGTGGGACGATATGACAGTTAAATAAAATCATATAATCCACCACACTTAAGTCGACCTAGTCACAACGGTCACTGTAGCAGTTTTTAAGCTAATCACGGAGTTAATGAACATATAAGTAACCGTTGAGCAAAGGGGAAAAACCGCATGAATTGGATAAGTACACACTAAGTCATGATTTTTCAAAAACATGAACCTAAAAATACTATATGACTAATCCAATTACACGAGCACATAGGAGCAAGTTTGAGACTAGGTCATGCGAGTAAAAAGGAGCACTTCAGACCACGTTTCTACCAAAAAGACCACTAAGTCAAAAGTCAAGGTAGAATCAAGATATACTAACCGTTTGAGCGACTTCGATGAGCACATAGAGACAAGTGTAACACGCTGTTCTTCGAAACTTCTAATGCAAATCTGAGAGATTTCTAAAATAGACAAACAAGACTAACAAAAAAACCAGTACTCAAGACAGACACGAATAAAGACGAAAGCACAGAATGTAGCAATATCAAATCGACAGTCACACATGTTGCCCTAACATTTGACTCAACATTCTAATTCCGTAATCCTAGACTTATCTGCTTAATTCTTCTCAAAATCAGTACCCTTTATTTCTACCCTTTCACCTCATATATCCAACCGAAATTATGCACTGCCCTTATACCCTCAGCCTCAAGGTTCGGATTTTTGTCGCATAGTATACATCGTCACCGCGAATGCCGTGTACCTAAGGAATCTTATTACCAAATACCTATATCTAGCCGAGAGTTTATGAGCATGCTAACACACAAAAAGGATTGGTTTTTAGTCGCAAAGAGTACATCGTCACAGCGAATGCCGTGTACCTAGGGACGTATTACCAAGAGCCTATAAAAGAGGGATCGGTTTCATTTAGGGAGCAATCAAGAAGAATCAAGTCATTTCACAGGAAAACAGAACAGAATATCAAACCAAACATTAAAGCTGTAACAATCAAATTCGACATATGCTATGTTGATCCAAATGTTGGACCAACATTTAAACTAACATGTGCAAACCTATGGATTTCTTCAGGTCCGAAAACCTTTCAGAATCCAATGCTTTCGTAAAAATGTCTGCTAACTGATTCTTAGTGTCTATATGCTCAATGCGGACTAACTCTTTTTCAACCATATCTCTCAGAAAATGATGCCTAATATCTATATGCTTCGTACGAGAATGTTGAATAGGGTTCCTAGAGATGTTAATGGCACTAAGGTTATCACAATACATAAGAACAGATTCGCATTCTAAACCATAGTCACATAACATGCTATTCAACCACAATAACTGGGTACAACAACTACCCGCAGCTACGTACTCAGACTCAGCAGTAGATAACGACACACAATTTTGTTTCTTACTATACCATGCAACCAAGTTATTACCTAGGAAGAAACAGCCGCCACTTGTACTCTTGCGGTCATCTTCGTCACCTGCCCAGTCAGCATCGCTATAGCCTACAAGACTCAAGTTAGTATCTTTGGAAAACCATAGTCCTAGGCTACACGATCCACTCACATAACGAAGTATTCGCTTAACAGCATTAAGATGTGTCACTTTAGGTTCAGATTGATACCTAGCACACACGCAAACACTATACATTATGTCAGGTCTACTCGCAGACAAGTACAGTAAGCTACCAATCATCGAACGATACAATGTTGGGTCAACATTCTGCCCAACATCGTCCTTACATACCTTTTGCGTACTACCCATGGGAGTTTTCATTACCTTCGCCGTGTCCAGTCCGAACTTCTTTACTGTGTTCTTCGCGTACTTCTCTTGAGACATAAAGATCCCATCACTACTTTGCTTAATCTGTAAACCTAGAAAATAGGTTAGTTCGCCAATCATCGACATCTCAAAAGTAGTGTTCATCGCCTGCACAAACTGGTCTAAATGAACTTGTGAGCTCGAGCCAAAGACAATATCATCAACATACACTTGAGCAATTAGAATCTCGGATCCAACCCTTTTAACAAAAAGTGTTCGATCCGCCTCACCTCGAGTGAAACCGAACTCAAGTAGAAATGTTGCTAACCTCGCGTACCAAGCTCGAGGTGCTTGCTTCAACCCGTACAACGCTTTCTGCAGCTTAAAAACATGGTTAGGATAATGGGGATCTTCGAACCCTTTAGGCTGTTCGACATAGATTTCCTTATCAATATACCCATTCAAGAAAGCACCCTTAACATCCATTTGGTGTAATGTAATGTTAAGCCAACATGCAATAGCTAACAAAAGTCTAATCGACTCTAACCTAGCAACGGGAGCAAACGTCTCATCAAAGTCTATCCCTTCTACTTGCGTGTAACCCTGAGCTACTAAACGTGCTTTGTTTCTAACAACCCTACCAAGTTCATCCGATTTATTTTTAAAAATCCACTTCGTGCCTATGACATTAATGTCTTTCGGCCGTGGGACTAAGGTCCAAACTTGGTTTTTCTCAAACTGCAAGAGTTCCTCTTGCATGGCATTTATCCAGTCCTTAAGAGCTTCATGGACATTCTTAGGTTCTAATTCAGAAACAAAACAATTAAACCGTACCTCAGAGTATACCGTGTTCAAGCATACATTCCTTACCATAGTCTTGTAATCCTTTCGTGGTTTGACTCTGGTCTTTCTTCCTTCGTTGACATCTCCTATAATCAGATCTGTGGGATGATCTTTCTGGATCTTAGCTGGCGGATCACGTCGAACTTCGCTGGGACCAGCTTCTTCGTTCTGATCTGGCTCAGATGTTGAGTCCAATGTTGGCTCAACATTGTCATTCGCTGGCTCCTCTGAGTCTTTACCCGCTTGTATAACATCTGCAATATCAACTTGAGGAGGCATTTTGCTAAGATCAGTAGCATCATCAAATACCACATTCACTGATTCTTGAACGGATTTCAGACGCAAGTTATAGACACGGTACGCACGACTATTAGACGAGTAACCTAGGAAGATGCATTTATCACTTTTCGAATCAAACTTGGTCAAATATTCAGGATCATTCAGCATGTAGCAAAAACATCCAAAGACATGAAAGTATTTAACCGTAGGCTTCTTACCATTCAACAATTCATACGAGGTTTTCTTTGTACCATGCCTAAAGAACACACGATTCGAAATGTGACATGCGGTATGCAAAGCTTCAGCCCAAAAACGCTTAGACACATTTTTAGAAAGTAACATAACACGTGCCATTTCTTGAAGCGTCCTATTCTTCCTTTCGGCCACCCCATTTTGTTGGGGCGTCTTAGGAGATGAATACTCATGCACAATGCCTTTCTTATCACAGAATTCATCAAAGAACTGATTCTCAAACTCTCTACCATGGTCAGACCTAATGCGGAAAATAGTAGCACTGAAAATGTTCCTAACCATAGCACAAAAAGTTTTAAAGAAGTCGAATGATTCTGATTTTTCCCTAAGAAAGAAAATCCATGCATATCTAGAAAAATCATCCACGAGCACATAGTCATATTTCCTACCTCCTATGCTATCAACTTCCATAGGACCCATCAAATCCATGTGAATTAATTGAAAACAGTGAGCAGTTTTTAAAATGTTGGGCAGCTTGTTGGTCAACATTATGACTAACATGTGTTTGCTTACCCTTCAAGCACGACTCACATACAACCTTACCAAATTCCTTAAGCTTAGGAATGCCTCTGATTGCGTCATGTTTGATAAGTTGCTCCAAGGTTCTGTAGTTGACGTGGCCCAATTTGTAATGCCAAAGCACAACATCGTCCTCGGCCTTTGAAAGTTGGCACACGTCCTTCACACCGGATTTGTCACCAACTAGGTAACAATTATCGCTAGATCTCTTACCTGCCATTACTAGAACAGAATGCGGTTAAAAACTTCACAACACTCCTTATTAAACCTTACCTCAAGGTCATCGTCGCACAGCTGGCTTATGCTAATGAGATTCGCAACAAGCCCGTCTACATGGAGTACGTTGCTAAGCTTGGGAAAATCGGGCACATTCAATCTGCCTCTGCCGAGAATTTGGCCTTTAGAACCACCTCCGAAAGTCACAGATCCACTCCTTAAAGGCGTGTAATCGCTGAGATATTCTTTGGTACCCGTCAATATGTCGGGAACACCCGCTATCGAAGTACCATGAACCTGTAACGTTAGCTCGCAAAGAGGTATACACTACAAGACATTTATCCCCTGATTTCTTGATCCAGCTTTCTTCGATGATTTAACCATATTCTGTTTACTAGATTTTGAAGATGCGCCAGCTGAACTCTCTCCAGACACACCTTTCAACACGGATTTCTCAATGTTGACCGATATGTTGGATAACATTTCAGCAGACATCGATTTCTTTGCAGAAATCTCTCGCTTCAATTTCCAGCAGTATGACCTAACATGACCTAGCTTCTTACAATATTCACACATAAGGGATTTATCATCACTTTTCAGGGTCACATGCTCGGGACTACTCTTAGGATGAACAATTTCAACTTCGTCATTCACGTTCTGAGCTTTAACAAAAACAATATTAGGCTTCACATGAGACATGAGATTCGCACTTTCAGACTGACCAGTATATCCTAGACCTTGCTTGTCATAGATACCAAGAGATAATACCTTTTTATGGCTGAACTTACTCCGGTTCCACTTAGCAAAGGTTTCGTCGGCTTCATTGACTCGCTTTTGAAGCATGTCTATCTCTCTGTCCTTTCGTGTTAATGCGGCTTCCAACTTGTTCATGCCGTCCATAAGGCCCTCAATGACCTTTTCGTTTTCTCATTTTCCTCGGCTAACACTTTCACCGCGGCACGGAGTTGTGAGTTGTTTGTCTTTTCTAATTCGTATTGCGTGGTCAGCAGCTTAAAGGCATCTTCACCATCCTCAGTTTCAGGTTCTGTTTCATCACAACTCAAAAGACCATCAAGACAGTTTGAATCATCATAATAAAAAATAATATGTTTTACCGATGTTGAGTCAGATGTTGGCTCAACATCAGTTACCGCTGTAAGTCCGATCTGCTGATCTTCATCATCTTCGTCGTCAGAAAAAGACTGGATGATTACGGATGATTGTTTAGGCTCTTCTTCTTCTTCACCATCTTCGTCGTCTGACAGATCGATCCACATGACCTTACCGCCGCGCTTGCGAATTGTGTTTGCACACTCATTTGCAAAATGGCCCCAACCTTGGCATTCATAACATCTTGTTGACTCGTAGTTGATGTTCTTCTTCGGCTTTCCGTCTAGCCTCCCGAATGGCTTTCGTTTAGGGAACGGAGGAGCTGAAGATGGTTCTGCCTTGGCATTTTGGCCTTTTCTGAATGTTGGGCCAACATTCTCCACAACATTCTTCTTCTTGAAATACTTCGCAAATTTCTTCACGACCATGGCCATGTCTTTTTCGTTACTGGGGTCGATCTCGATCAGATCCTTGGATGGCTGGGTGACCAGTGCGAGACTCTTACCACGTGCGGCCCTCTTTTGGACTTCAAGATTGGTTTCAAAATTCTTCAAAATATTCATCAAGACGTTGAAGTCCATGGTGGCTAGGTTGTGTGACTCCTCGATCGCTGAAACCTTCACATTGAATTTTTCAGTTAGTGTACGAATAGCTTTAGAATTTAATACCTTGTTCGACAGAGGATCTCCTAGGCTGGCACACTCGCTCGAAATGGTCAAGAGCTTTCCAAAATACGTCGTGATGTCCTCGTCGTCCTTCATTCTCATGTTCTCAAATTGACTGAGGAGAAGGCGCAGTTTGGTTTCGCGCACGGTTGTGTCACCTTCACAGTACCTCTCAAGCAGATCCCACGCATTCTTAGCCGTTGTACAATTCTGGATTATCTTGAACATAAAGATATCCACCATAGAGAAGATAGCGTTGAGTGCCTTGTCATTGAACTCCGCAAGGCTTCGTTCGGCTACCGTCCATTGCTCGACCGGCTTGTCAACGACCTCACCATCTGCATCAGGTTCTGTCCTTGGAGGAGTATACCCGTGAAGTACTGCTTGCCATGCTCGCACGTCAATTGACTTGATGCATTGACGAACTCGCACCTTCCAATACGCGTAGTTGGTGCCGTCAAGAACAGGGACTTTGCCGAGGTTATTAGCACTGTTGATATCCATTGAAGAGGATGTTAAGCGCTTAGTAACGTCAAGCGTTGGCTCTGATACCACTTTGAAGGCGGTCCCACACACAATGGATAAAAATCACTAAGTTATATACGGATGTTGGACGTGATGTTGGGTTAACACTCACTCTCACTTTTAAAGCACAGCGGAATAGCAAGAACTTAGCGACGAAATGAAACGAACACACACGATGTTTTTATGCAGCAAGTCAAATAACTTGCTGCGAATCCACTATAAAGATGGATTACAAACTATCACGAAAAGATAGTTCAAAACTAGTCTAGCAAAAACCTACGAATCAATAAAGAATTCAGCAACTGCTAGACTACAAAGAAAAACTCTTTCAAGGAATATTCTCTCTCAGAGATGCTCTCACTTTCGCTCTGTGTTCGTCCTCTCAAAGTCCGTACTTTCAATCGGTTAAGTCTTCTCGACTTATATACTCCTTCGACTTGTGAAAGACTTGTTCCAACGACTTAGCAACTTCCCACAACGTCCACTAACGTCCACTAAGTGTATTTGGACAGTTAGCGACCGTTGCAGCTCGACTTGGTCAGCTTGGGTTGCTCAGTCTTCACTTGCTCTCTAAGCTTCCTATTTTTAGTATGCTTCACTCCTATTTTCGCTTTAGCTCTTCTACACTTCTTCCACGCGGTTTGATCCGTTCAATCCCTTGATTAAGTCCTGCAAAACACTAGAAAAATTCCACGTCATCAATTAAATAGGTTTTGGGCATGAAAGATAAAACTAGGAAAGGGAACATTCTCGGCCAACTGATGTTGACTAGAATGTTACCCAACATTGTTTCAGTTGAAAGCTCAACATCAACATTATTCAAATTAGGTTGAAGGAATTCGAATTCCTTGACTGAATTCGAATTACTCGTTGGAATTCCCTATTCGAATTCTTACCTGTGGAGTTAATGGGAAATCCTCACAGGAATATATATATATATATACACGTTGACTAGAGCTAACATGGGCCGTTGGTTTTTCCTCGAAAGCACGCAGCTGTGGGATCTTGGCAAGGAACAGGGAATATATATCAGATTGTGGTCTTTCTTTTTTTTTTTTTCGGAATTATGGTGTGTGATTAATATCAACATATTTGCTTCGACTTTAATTTTGTGTAAGAAGCATGAACGAACGAAGTGAAGTGAATCTAGAAATTAGTTCTTTGCCCGTAAAATGTGTCTACCCATTTGTGAATATGGTTCTTTTTTCTTTGCATTTTATTTCCGAATTTTCTCTTGCCACAAGATTTGCCAGCTTTTCGTTTGCAGTGTTACATTTTCTATGAAGATTGCAATGGTCTAGACTGAGACATTAGATCCATATCTACATATGCACGTAAAGATAATATATGTTAACACTTTGAAAGTTCGATCTAATGAAGCTAGCTGAAATAATGTTGTATTATGTAATATTTTTATTACCACACACGATGAGAGGCAAGTTCTATGCTTTATCATCGTTAATGTAAGTACATTCATTGCTTGTTTATTACATCGAAGAAGCAGCTTCAAAAGTCAATTAGGGCTTAATCAGTTTCAAAGCTGGGCGGCAAGAAAGTCGACATTTGTCGATATCCAGCAAGTACACTCAATTTGAAGAACGAAGCCGCAGCTTTTACTATTCAACTCAATCAAAGAGCTAAGATCTTGTTGAAAATCAATAAAAGCTATACGATTTTTTTAATAGGAAAAAATACATAGCTGTAGAATTGAATGGTCAAAAGTATGATTTTCCGTGCAAGAGAAAAACATTATGATCACGTTTCTTAACGAAGCCATAGACTTTACGTTAACCAAGAGCCTAACTTCATCTACTACTTAATACTTCCCATTGCTATAAATAGACTAGCAAGGATGCTTAAGGTGATCATCGAATTAACAAATATCGAACCATTCTCTATAATCAGAAGCAAACAACAATGTCGTCGAGTGGGAAACTTTGGGCCGTCACTCTCATCCTATGTGGTAATAACATACCTACTTACTATGCATTAATCAGTGAAGTTGATAATATTTGATCATATATTGCTGATGATTGAACAACCTTTTTTAACAGCTATGTTAATGGTGGGATCGAATGCGAAGGTTTGCACTTTGGAGTGCATAAACGTGAACCCAGGCGATTACATTCAATGTTCTTCGGGCGGTAAGAATTTCAACCCAGGGTGCTTTAACTGCTGCACTCTTCAAGTGGGATGCACCTTTTATAGGAAGGATGGTACTAGGGTTTGCACTGGGACTCCATGAGAAAAATATATATATATATTAAATAAGCATATTATGTCGTGTATGTTGTGTTTACATTCATGGCGTGTGCATGTCGAAGAAGAAGAATAAGGTTGTCCAAATATCAGACTATTATATAGTCTTATTATTATCCCCCCTGATGTACGATCAGAACAGTTCTAATGCATGAATAAAGGTGTTGTTTTATCGGCTCGATCTTACAATATCTTCTCAGGCTTTCTTCACGGGAAAAAATGAATATATACCAATTACCAAGAGCGTGATAAATAAAAAAAAAAGTCAAATTAATCTTCGAGTCAAAGTGAATGATAAATGAGGGTTTGAATCCATGCCATTCTATAGAAAACCCTAACTCCGTAAAGATAAATCACCCTCGATAGAATTCATCCACGCGTAGCAGCTATAAACATGAATACAATCTCTCAAACGGCGACGTATTAGCAGCTATGTTTGCTGCAAGAAAAAGTCCATGAGACATGAACTCTTAGCTTTGAAATTAAATAAGCCTCAGTTTTGACTCCTGTCCTAAAACTAAAACTCCATCGACTTAATTTGCTTGGCTGCTATAAATACCCTTGGAGAGCAAATCGGAGAGGAATAATAGAATGTATATATCTGAATAATAAGCCATGTCAAGCAAAACAGCACTTTGGGCAGTGACAACGTCTCTCTTCATCTGTGGTAAGTAATAGATAATTATTTATCATTCTCACATCGTCCCACATTCTTGGATTAAGATCGAATAATATCTCCGATGAATTTTGTGACATCGTTTTAGATATTAATCGCAGCTTTGATGATGATGGGATGCGATAGTAGGATAAAGGCTTGCCCTTTGTTCTGCCTTGAGGATCCACCTGGCTATGTTCTATGCCCATCTTCTTCTTCTTCTACAAAGTTAAGCCCAGGTTGTGGTAACTGCTGCTTTATCAAACAAGGTTGTACTTATTACAACAATGATGGTTCAGTTATTTGTAATGGAACGGCCTAAGATAATGCAAAGAATTATGTGCGTGTGAGTGTGTGCTTAATTACGTGTTGAGAATAAGGAAGCTGTTTTATTATCCCATGAGATTTTGATTGCCATGAATGTAAATTATGAAGCTCTTGTAATGAACGTTCGATAAATAAGTGAAGGGCGACGTGTCAAAGTTTCCAAGAAATGGCTAAGCTAGCGTGTAATATAGATAATTAGAAGAAATTTTCTCTGCATAGGTCCTCCGTATTGTTCTAGTCGATAATAAGGTTCAAAATCGATTTTGAGAGAGTTTTTCTTTTTCCTGTCGAAACAAAAAACTGTTTTTTTTTCTTGGATTTAGTTCGCTTTTGGGACAATTAATGTGAGTTTTCAAAGGTGGTGGCGATTGGTGTCTATCGCTTCTTTACTTTGAAACTTTGCTCTAAGTCGTCGATGTAATGGAAGTCGGTTTCTTTGGCTGTTTGAAATTCTATAAGATAGGTACGTCTAATCTTGATTCAATATGAATCAAACAATTTTTTTTCCCGACGTTTCTACTCTTTTTGACTGTGATTCTTTATCTATATAATTTTCCGATTAAAAAATCAAATCCCTATTTTTATTTGAGAAACTTGAGGCAAAATTCATTTCTCTTTTTTGACCGCCCAAGTCTATCGCCATCTTTCCCAATCTCTCCAATTGATCTTTAATTAAAATACTTGAATAAATAAATGGAAAATTATAAAAATGGATCACTAAGTATGCCAATTTTCGATTTTGGGTCACTATACTTGTCAGTTACAAATCTAGGTCACTAAGTATGTAGTAACAAAATTGGGTCACTGACCTCTTTTTTCCTATTGTATACGTACTTAATTACGTGTTTTTGTTACTATATACATACTTAATGACTTAGTCTTGTAACTAGTGATCCAATTTTACAAACGTACATAGTGACCTAGTTTTGCAATTGGCAAACATAATGATTCAAATAAAAAAATGGTATACTTAGTGACCCATTTTTATAATTTTGACAGTAAACAATATATACAAGAAGGCAAGTTTCTACCCTTTTTGACTGTATAATTTATCAGTCTTAATACTAAACCCGAACTCTACGTAAAATATGACATACGACTGGACCCGTATTTCCTGTCCCACCTTTTTGTGCCACTTTTTGTGCCACTTTTCAAAAACATCACTAAACATTGTTCCGATTAGTGTTAAAACACCCGTAAATGACGTTATATCATAAATACTATTATACCAAATGCTAAAACACAAAAAATAATTATATAACACCTAAATTATGATATAGACAAATATATGATATATTGAGAAGTATGATCGAAAATGTAGATTATATTGATTTTTTTTTGTTGTTTAGCATTTGGTATAATAGTATTTATGATATAATATCATTTACGGGTGTTTTAACACTAATCGGAACAATGTTTAGTGATGTTTTTGAAAAGTGGCACAAAAAGTGGTACAAAAAGGTGGGACAGGAAATCCGGGTCCCATACGACTTGAGAAAGTGTCGTATTCATGTGAGTTAGCTCCATGGTGCCGTTCCAATAAAATTTAAATTACTCGAATTATTGCGTATAAATCAGAAGACAATATATTTATATTATTTATAGATTCTAATTAGAATTTTTGAAGATAGACGCGAACCGACAACCACAGCTCAGCTTTCAGCACCCAATATCAGGCCATACACGTATAAGAGATAATCAAAATATCAGTGGTCCAAAGACCACCACCACTTTTAAGAGTGAGCACGTTTTAAACAACGAAGCGATAGGCACCAACACGAACCAAACCCTTATTTGGTGGCTATAAATAGAAAGATACACACAACTCAAAAGCATATAAATTATTTAACTCAATATAATCCAATCACCAGAAGAAAAGCAGTAACAAAATGTCGTCGCCGACGAGTAGCAGAAACCAAATCCGGGCAACAGCGACCCTTCTCATCCTCCTCGTCTGCGGTAATATACAGTAATCTACATTTCAAGAAATCATATATAGATACTTTTACAAAACCCTTTTGTATTAACACAAACTATACACAGCTATGTTTGTCGAGGAATCGAATGCTGTGAAAGTTTGCCCTAGGAACTGCGTATTCGTAAGCCCAGGCGACTATATTCAGTGCTCCGGCGGCCCTAAGAACAAAAATCCAGGATGTTTTAACTGCTGTACTCTTAAGGTGGGCTGCACTTTCTATAGGAAAGATGGAACTGTAGTTTGCAAAGGAACTCCATGAATGAATGAGTAAGTGTGGTTGTGTAATATCATGAGCCCAGGCCCAGAGAAGAATAAATTATATATGTGTGCTGTTTGTGTGTCTGAATAATAGTTATGCATAATACATCGCGTGTTATGCTATCCGTGGGCGCGAAGAACAACAGTAAAACCTCTATAATTAATAACATTGGGACCATGAAATTTTATTAATTTAGAGAGATATTAATATATCGATAAATTAATATTGTATAACTAAAAGATAGACTCTTTAAATTTAACAAATTTAGAATGTATTGACGGTAAATAAATTCAAATATTTTTAATTAAATTACATTCATGTACCCAAACGATTTACAAGAGTGAATTAATGAAAAATATCATTTGAAAATTAGTCAAGGTACAATATCAAATGCTCGCAGGATATCATTAGAGTATCGTTCAGCCAACTTTCAGAAGGTTGTGTAAAATTAAGCGACACTGGCGACGACAACACTTCACATTTTTCTGTTGCAACTAGAAAACTCGACATCAGAACTATTGATTGCAATTAAAAAAGTTAGGTATAAAATCTAATTAGATTAAAATTTAATAAAATATAGTAACAAATAGATCCTTATTTTAGCAAATTACCATGGTTATAATTGTAATTTTTTATGAATTATTAATTTATAGTTTTAATGGGACCTAATATTTGTAAAGGGATTTTCCAAAAAATTATCATATTATTATCTTATCGAATTTGATGATTTTTTACAAAGGCCCTAGTCGGGACCGGAAGATTTTATTATTTTAGAGAGGTTATTAATTTATAGAGTATTAATTTATAGAGGTTTTACTGAAGTTGTTCGAATAAGGGTGTATGTATTAATGTAAATTGTAAGGGCTCTCTATCAGTGGAAAGATCCAATATTACTTTTGCCTCTTTCATTAAATGAGATTCTATCTATTAATGGAGGAGGTTTGGTTGGGAAGTTAAAGCTTTATCTTTCGTTTTGATTTCATTTACTTATATTTTGTTTTTACTTTATGGTTGTGAGTTTTATCTTTCTATATGTGGGTTAGTTGTTCTGTGAATAGGCTTTTATATTCAGTTTGTGCACAGACAATCCGAAACGCCATATGTTTGCGTTAAAATTGGCATGCTCTTAGATTAAGCTTATAATTCTAATTAGCATCGTTTGTCACCGAAAGAGAGAACGCTTGGATTTACTTGAGGATTCCTAATATTGTTCTCAAGTGAAAAACCCATTTGAGTATAATCTGAAGAGTCCAAATAGAGAGGTACAAATTACTTGAGAGTTGAGACACTAATAAATATCAGGCCACATGTATGAGATATTAAAACCCAATCAAAATGTAAGTCCAAGAACACGAACTTGAAAGCATGTTAGTTGGTGAAGAACTATATCTTGCTAATAAATTCACTGCAAATGCTATATCTGGTCTAATATGACTTGTAAGATACATTAATGCTCTAATAGCACTAAGATATGTAACTTCAGCACCAAGTATTTCTTCATTATCACTGCATGGTCTGAACGGATCTTTATGCACATCAAGAGATCGTACGATCATTGGAGTAGTTAATGGATGTGCTTTGTCTATTTAAAATCTCTTCAAGATCTTCTTTGTATAAGTCTCTTGATGGACAAATATTCCATTGTTTAAATATTCAATTTGTCCTTCTTCCGAGATCTTTCATTTTGAATTCTCGTTTCAAACATGTAATAGCTTTAGTTAACTCTTGAGGAGTTCCTATAATATTTAAGTCATCAACATAAAAGGCAATGATGACAAATTCATTTCCACTTCTTCTCATGAAGATACAAGGGCATGTTTGAACATTTTTATACCCCTCATTTAGTAAATAATCACTTAAACGTTTATACCACATACGCCCTGATTGTTTTAAACCGTACAACGATTTATTCAGCTTTATTGAATACTCATTTCGAGATCCTGAATTTTCAGGCAAACGAAAACCCTCAGGGAGTTTCATGTATATGTGTACGCAGTGACAACATCCATAAGATGCATATCGAGCCCTTCACGTACTGCCAGACTAATTAGATAACGAAAAGTTGTTGCATCCACCACAGGAGATTAAGTCTCTTCGTAATCAATGCCAGGTCTTTGTGAAAAGCCTTGAGCAACAAGCCGTGCTTTGTATCTCACAATTTCACCGTTTTCATTTTTCTTTCGAATGAAAACCCATTTATATCCACCGGCTTTACTTCTGGTACATGGACCACAGGTCCGAATACCTTTCGTTTCTCAAGTGATTTTAATTCTGTCTCGATTGCATTTTTCTATTTTGGCCAATCACTTCTTTGTCGACATTAATTTATAGATTTTGGTTCATGATCCTCAGGTTCATTAATCTCATGTAGAGCTATGTTAAATGAGAAAACATCGTCAACGTTGACTTCGTCTCGGTTCCATCTTATTCCATTGTGGGCATAAGATCCATAAGACGCATATTGAGATCTCTTCATTTCAATATTTTCACAATTTCAGGACACCTGATCAGATTTATTTATGCCCATGGACTCTCTTAGATTTGACGTGTCCTCGATTTGACCATCTATTTATTTGCTCATTTTCTTTTACGAGGATTCTTGTCTTTGGATCCCGAGGGCCTACTACGTTTCAACTGTGGTTTCGGCTCAATTTTACTATTAGTATTATCAATAGAAGTATCAATTCTAACAGAAGCATTAACAGCTTGTATATGCGATTTAGTCACCTTCTGGTCAGTAAAACTGTCTGGCAATTGATTTGCTAAATTTTGTAATGAATTATCTTTTGAACTTCAAGTTCACATTCTTTTGTACGAGGATCAAAATTAGTCAATGATAATTCATTCCAACTAATATCTTTAATAAGTTGTTTATTTTCTTTATCTCCGCCTAATGTTGGAAATTTTGATTCATCAAAATGACAGTCGGCAAATCGAGCCGTAAATAGATCTCCTGTTAATGGTTCTAAATATTTTAGTATTGACTTAGATTCAAATCAATATATATTCTCAATTAACTTTGAGGTCCCATTTAGTGCGTTGTCGTGGAGCAATTGGAACATATACTACACATCCAAAAATTCTCAGATGGGAATATCTGGTTCCTGACCGAAAACCATATGTAATGGGGAAACATTATGATAACTTGTGGGTCGAATGCGAATAAGTGATGCTGTATGCAAAATAGCATATCCCCAACATGATAGGGAAACTTCGACTACATTAGTAATGGTCTTGCTATTAATTGTAATCTTTTTATTAGTGATTCCGCAAGTCCATTTTGAGAATGCACATGTGCTGCGGGATGTTCAACATCAATACCAATAGACATACAATATTCATTAAATGCTTTAGAGGTAAACTCACCAGCATTGTCAAGACGTATTTTCTTAATTGGATAATCAGGAAAATGTGCTCGTATTCGAATTAACTGAGCAAGGAGTCTAGCAAACGCAACATTGCATGTTGATAATAATGATACATGTGACCATTTTGTTGACGCATCAATTAAACCATGAAGTATCTAAATGGACCACATGATGGATGATTGGTCCACAATATCAGCTGGGATACGTTCTAAAAAGATATAGATTCATTCTTCAATTTTACCAGTGATAGTCTAACAACTAAGTTTCCTTTCGAGCAAGCATCGCATGATAACTCATTGGATGAATAATCTTCTTATTTTTTAAAGTGTGTCCACATGAGTTCTCAATTATTCTTCGCATCATAGTTGAACCGGGATGGCCTAACGGTCATGCCACACCACAAATAAATCATTGTTTATAAAATTTGACTCAATTGTATTAATATACGCATTGTATAAACCGGAAGATAATGCAGACAAATTTTCTATAACGTATTTTTTTTAAAGTCACATTGTGATTTGAAGGTATTCATTATCACCTTCTAGTCTCAATATGATATCCATTTTTACGGATGTCTTTAAAACTCAAAGTTTCTATGAGACTTCGAAGAATATAATGCATTTTCAATATGCAATTTTGTTCCTCCGAAATAGTATTAACATTTGCTTCTTGAGTAATCAATCGGATGAAATATTTCTTATCCGTGAGTATTGTATGAGTCGTTCCGCTGTCCACAAGACATATATCTCCACGTGTGTTCATTGCTCAAGAAAATAATAAAACACATTATTTATTAATTATACATAAAAGTCATTATAATACGCACACATACGTACATAAAATTCATGATAATACAGCACACTTACGTATATAAAATTTATGATAATACAACACACATACACAATAATAAGTCTTTTATTCATTATGATCGGCGAGAAATGCTTCAAGATCCATGTGGGGAATATCGTCGAGGCTGATATTAGAACCTCCTTCATCTTGGACAAAGTTTGTCTCAACTTTCTTTCCCTTTTCAAGCGGTTTTTGATAGAGCTCAACAAGATGTTTTGCCACACGACAAGTACGAGCATAATGACCTTTCACACCACAACGAGAATATGGTTCAACGAATCGCCTTTTGATTGTTCGCCTATTTCCTCTATTTCATTTTTCCTTTTCTGATGAAAATTATCATAATTACCATAATGCTGTCGGCTACGGCCGCGATCTCGACCACGGCCACAACCACCTCCACGACCTCGATTATTATACATGATACGACCGCGAAAGCTATTGCCTCGATCACTTGGTATGTGTTCATATTGACTTCAGGAATGGGAGCAGAGCCCGTTGGTCGTGATTGATGGTTCTTCAGTAACAACTCATTATTTTGTTCAGCAACGAGGAGACATGAAATTAATTCTGAATATTTTTTAAACCCCTTTTCACGATATTGTTGTTGTACAAATTCGCTGCATGGAACATGGTGAAGGTTTTCTCCATCATACTTGCTTCTGTAACTTCCTGCCCACACAATCTTAATTGGGAAGTAATTCTGAACATAGCAGAGTTATATTACTTACATATTTGTAATCTTGGAAGCGTAAATTTGTCCATTCATATTGGACATTTAGTAGGATCACAGTCCTTTGATGGTCGTATCTTTCTTTTAGATTTGTCCACAAAATGAGTGGATCTTTCACAGTGAGATATTCCACCTTTGAACTTTCATGAAGGTGGTGACGAAGAAAAATCATGGCCATGGCCTTGTCTTGGCTCGATGCGTATTATCAGCTTGTATAGTAGTTCCCAGACCTTTTGATTCAAGGTGGATTTCGGCGTCCAAAATCCATGACAATTAGTTCTTGCCCGCGATATTTAGAGCAACAATATCAATCTTTTGAAGATTCGACATTTACTATCACAGAATATAACAATTGATTAAGAAAAATAGTTCGAAGCATAAATAATATTAACGTTATTGCGATAAAAGTAAAATGTCACATTTGAATAAAATGACATAATTAAAAAGTCAACGGCCCAACTAGGATTCGAAATCTGGTGCTCACGCCACAAGTTTGTAGGGGTTAACGCGAGAGCTAGCAGGCTTTTCATGTTGTAAGATATAAAAATAAAATGTATATATTATACCTTGGCGTGATGACGTTGATCAAATCCAGATGGTCGGAACTCGTGCTCGGAGTGTTGACGTCGGCGAACCTCGTTGGTTAGAGCCTCATGCTGATGACGTGTTATAAAATATTTATTTTGTATGTATAATATACTACGCAACAATCAATATATAGAAATTAATGATTAGTACAATACAATGTGCCTTTTACAACTCATATTCTATATGTACATCAACGAGACCAATTTATAGCCAAAATACCAGTACTATTGCAGCTAACATTTACAACTAATAAATAATATGGACATCCACATAATAAATATTACTCATAATAGATATAACTTTATCTTTAGACTGAAATGCCCACCATTTAACGTCGTTGCGTACGAATCCTTTTCCTTACAAACACAAAGAAAAAGAAAATTCCACATAAAAAAAAAGTGAGGTGTGGAGTTGAAAATAAAATATAAAAATATAATATAATAGCTTCCAGTATGACTAATTTGTTTTTGGCTGAGTAGTCTTTTAGCACACTTTTAATAGATGATTTTCATTTCACAAATCCGACTGAATATCTTCCTATAACGTCCACAATTCTAGCTTAGTTTAAGTTGAATAATGAAAGTCGTGGTTTCCTTCACGGCGCTCTTTGACTTTGAATAGTGAAAGTCGTTGCACCCACCGTGCGATACGATAATCAATATACAGTAAAACCTCTTTTAATTAATAACCTTGGGACCACTGAATTTATTAATTTATAAAGATATTAATATAGCGATAAATTATAAAGTATTAATTAAAAGAAAAAAATTTAAATTCAAATGATTTAGTATTTAAATATGTGACTATATTCATGAATAAACCAATTTTTATAACTAATTTAATATATTAATGTATGTATACATTTTTGCAGTAGAGAACTCGACATCGGAACTTTGGCTGCAATTAAAAAATTTAGTGATGAAATTATATTAGATTTACGATTTAACAAAAAAACAAGTGACAATAGATTCATATTTAGCAAATGCCATAATATTTATAAATGTAATATATGAAATATTAATTTAGAGTTTTAATGCGACCTAATATTTACAAAGGAATTTTCAGAATAATTATTATCTTATTATCTTATCGAATTTAATGTTTTTTTACAAAGGCCCAAGTCGGGACCAGAAAGTTTTATTATTTTAGAGAGGTTATTAATTTATCGAGTATTAATTTATAGAGGTTTTACTGTACACACATCAACTTGCTTCACCTTTCAAATGGAATATGATAGACAATAATATAAATAATATGCTCGCCATCGAAATAAAACTAAGCCTAACTTCACACTGTGACTTTGCAGCTACAACGAACGCATAAACGCATAACTCAACAATCGAAAAAATACCAATATTAAAGCATACAATAACTTGATAATCACCATAATAATGTCGTCCAGTCGAAGAGTACCTATCTGGGCCATAACTCTCATCTTCTGCGGTAATAACAACATACACACAAACACATAATTTCTGCTTCTCTCTTAACATATTAACACCATATTATTACCTTGCAAACTCTAATTTTTTTCGCAGCTCTTATGTTGGCGAATTCATCGAATGAGAAATCTTTTCCACGGAGGAGTGCACTATATACAGAAAAGGCGAATATGTAAGGTGCGCTTCTTCGGGTTATAAGAAGCTCGAGCCGTGGTGCTTTAACTGCTGCTCACTTGAAGTCGGCTGTACCTTCTATAGGAGCGATGGCTCCGTAATTTGCGCTGGCACTCCTTGATGATTAAGTATGTATATATATATATAAAGTAATCTTATTGTATACGAATTTCAATAATTATTATACAGTCGAATAAGAGTATATATGTGTTATGGAAAAGTGTAACAGCAGTTGATCTCAAGGATAAATAATAAAGGTGTTTGCTTTCATTTAGGGTTTCTTATCGTTGTCGTCGTGCACGTTTACGAAGAACAAGATGTGTTGATTCTTTTGGCGGGAAGGTTTAAGGGGAAGAGAGTCGTATTCCTTAGCGTGTGTGAATCGAGGAAAATAGTGAGGAAAACAAAACGAGAAAGAAAACGATTTTCACTTGCTTTTCCTTCATTTTCCTAACCATTTGTTGAGGAAAATTGTAGTTCATGTTATTTGCTTTAATCTTAACTTATGTTTTCTTTTCTTTTCTTCTCTTCTCCTTATCTATTTCTCTAATCAACCAAACACAAAAGTTGTTTTCCTTTTCCATTTCTTTTTCTTTCCTCACTAATTTCGTTGAACCAAACACGCACTTAAGGACAAGACAAAAACTACTATCGATTTCAATGAACCCTTTTTTCTTCTTGTCGAAATTCCCTTAGGCAGCAATGAATTCTTGCGTAATGTAGCTAATATTCATTGACTTGTATGCTTGCATTTGGATTTAGGAAAACAGTGACGAAAGAAAACTTGAGAGAAAATGATTTCCACTAGCTTTTCCTTCATTTTCCACGGTTTAGCGTTATGATTAGCTTTTAGTTTTCTTTTCTTTTCATGCTCACCCAGTTCTCTAACCAACCAAACAAAAATATTAAATTTCCTTTTCCATTTCTTTTCTTTTCCTCACTAACATCCTTGAACCAAACATACCCTAAAAGCTATACGAAACAATGGGCGACGGTTTCGTGAAGTTCGTCGCCCATAATGGACGCGGTGGCATTTTGGTTATTTTTTTAAGTATCGACGATCATGGGCGACACCTCTTCGCCGCCACGCGTCGCCTATTACATTAAAAACTTTTGCGCGACGGTTGTCCCGCAACATGCGCCGCCTATGATATGAAATTTTTAAAAAATATTTTATTTTTACTTACCATGGGCGACGGTTATCACGTTACATGCGTCGCCCATATCATGGGCGACGGCTTTTCCCCCACATGCATCGCCCATGGTAAATAAAAAAAAAATAAATTTCGTATTTCATGGGCGACGGTTACGGGAAAAATATGTAGTAACCGTCGCCCATGACCCGTCTACTTAACATCTCCCTCACCCATTTCAGTTAGCCGCGACGAAAGGTGGGCGACTCTTGGGGCGATTTTCCGGCAAAATAGCTCATTTTCCGACGTCTTCGAGCTCGAAAAACACGGTAAAACTCCTCAAGATCTATTCCTTCCTCTTTTCTCTCGAATTTAAGGTCTAAACTTCCGAAAAGGCGAAATTAGGGTTTTCGAATTTTTAGCGATTGGGGCTTTGTTAGTTCGATTTGAGGGTAGGTTTAGGATTGTGCTTGTGCTATATTCGCTTTGTGGTTGATTTGGAGCTTGATTAGTTCGATTTAATTGCTTAATTTCTGAAATTTGAGGCTTAGATTTGTATTATGTTCGATTTGGGGTTGCTTTGGAGCTTCGTTTGTGCGAAAAAATGTGGCGAAATTTTGGTTTTTTGGGCGTAGTTGAGTTCGAATTTTTCGAATTTGGAGTTGTTTTGTGCGATTTCATGGCTTAATTCATGCAATTAGAGGCTCAGATTTGTATTATGTTCGATTTGAGGTTGATTTGGAGCTTGGTTTGTGCCAAAAATGTGGCGAAATTTTGTTTTTTTGGGCGTAGTTGAGTTCGAATTTTTCTATTTTGGAGTTGTTTTGTGCGATTTCATGGCTCAATTCATGCAATTTGAGGCTTAGATTTGTGTTATATTCAATTTGAGATTGTTTTTGTGATTTGAGGCTTAGGTTTAATTTATTATTTTTGTTGGATGATTTTCAAAATCCAAATATTGATTTTAGTAACTTTTATTTGAACGAAATTAGGGCTTCAGGCTTGACGTGCTAAGACTCTATTATCGTGCTTCTTGACAAGTTCACGGACGATTACGTAAGTTTCAAACCCGCATTTGATTTATATGTCTTCGTCTTTGTGAATTTAAGTTTTTATTTAAGCTTAGATACCCGTTCAAGGTTTTTTCATTAGGAGAAAACCTTGAATGGTCCTCGTTTGGGACCGTTCTTAAATGTTCATTGTCGCTTTAGGATGTAAATGTGTGTTTGAGTGTCGATGTTGATGAAAAATTTGGTTTGCATTTCCCTTAAATGTTCTCCGGGTAGACATATGGATTGGATATATATCCTTCTCATATTTTTTCGTCTACTTGGAGAACTGTGGGGAATGTTGCCGAATTTTTGTCAACATTGAAGCTCAAAGACACATTTACAAGCGATAGTGAATGTTTAAGATGGGTTAGGTTGGAGCGATAAGGACCCTATCAAAGCCTCTCGATCGATTGTACTTGCTTTTATGTGAATTACTCGTAAATTTTATTTGTATAGTACTTTAGGTTATTGGAATGGATCGGGGTTGGATGTATAGAATGCGAACAACGGCCGAGTATGCGAAGGGTGTTGACGAATTTAGAGATGTGCAGAACAGAATCGTAGGAAAAAAAGGCAATCGAAAATTTCGTGCCCGTGTCGTAATTGCAATAACATGAACTGGTGGAATAGTGATGTTGTGAAGGAACATTTGCTAATAGCCGGTTTTAAATCTGGGTATACGAATTGGATATGGCATGGTGAAGCCATCATAGATGTAGCTAGTTCAGCGGGGGTCGGAACTAGTAGAAGAGTGCCACTAGATGTGGAGGACAATGTCGTAGCTGAAGATTCTGTGGACAACGATAATGATCGTATCGAGGAAATGTTGCGTGATGTCCAAGAGGATTTTGAGGAACGTCCTCCCATATTTGACAGCCTTGTTAGGGACAACAATATTCCTTTGTACACTGCGTGCTCAAAGTACACAAAGTTGTCTGCTGTCTTCAAGCTGCTGAACGTTAAGGCTAAGTTTGGCATTTCAGACAAGTGTTTCTCAACACTTCTAGAAATATTTGCGGATATGCTTCCAGATGGCAATGAGCTTCCGACGTCGACCTACGAGGCAAAGAAGCTATTGTGCCCATTGAATTTACAGTACGAAAGAATACACGCTTGTCCAAACGACTGCATACTTTATAGGGGTGATTACGAGTCGGCTGATAAGTGCCCGACGTGTGACACCTGGCGTTATAAAAGAAAGGACGAAGTCGGTGGCCCCTGCTAAAGTTTTGTGGTACTTTCCAATAATTCCGAGACTAAAACGTATGTTCACAAATGCCGACGACGCTAAGATGTTTAGATGGCATGATGAGGAAAGAAAAAAAGGATGGAAAATTGAGACATCCGGCGGATTCTCCGCTGGAGGAACATTGATTCGATGTATCCTGAATTTGGAGGCGAGGCACGAAATCTCCACTGGGGCTTTGCACTGATGGGATAAAACCTTTTGGCGATTTAAGTAGCCGTCACAGTACTTGGCCTGTGCTGCTTTGTATCTATAACCTCCCTCCGTGGCTTACGATGAAAAGAAAATTCATCATGTTATCGTGTTTAATCTCCGGTCCAAAACAACCCGGAAATGACATTGATGTCTACTTGGCTCCGTTGATCGACGATCTGAAAGCACTATGGTACAAAGGAGTTGAAGTGTACGATGCATCAATCAGATCACGGTTTACGCTACGCGCCATGGTATTCTGTACTATAAATGATTTCCCCGCTTATGGGAATCTGTCTGGCTATAGTGTAAAAGGAAAGAAAGCTTGTCCAATTTGTGGGGATAATACGGACAGTCAGTGGTTGAACAACTGTAGGAAACACATCTACATGGGCCATCGGAAATTCCTGCCACGTACCCATGAATATAGAACGAAGAAGAAGCTTCTACCACTGTTTAATGGGGAAAGCGAGACTTCAAGAGCTACAGTACCGTTAACAGTCATGGAATTGAGTGATATCGTCGCACACATCAATACTCAGTTTGGTAAGAAGTGCAAAACATCGAAAGACGGCAATGTCTGGAAGAAAAGATCAATATTTTGGGAGCTACCTTATTGGGAGAATCTCGACGTCAGAGACTGCATCGATGTGATGCATGTTGAGAAAAACGTGTGTGATAGCATTGTAGGAACCCTTCTAAATATGCCGGGTAAAACAAAAGATGGACTAAAAGCCAGGCTTGACATGGTCAAACTTCGAATGAGGCCTGAGCTAGCACCGATTGAAAAGGGAAAGAGGACTTTCCTTCCCCCGGCCTGCTTCACACTTAGCAGGGCTGAGAAGTTAAGTTTTTTCCAGTGTCTAAAAGGTATTAAAGTCCCATCCGGTTATGCCAGTAACATAAGGAGATATGTCTCGATGAAAGACCTGAAGCTGGTGGGTTATAAGTCTCATGACTGTCATGCATTGATGCAGCATCTACTGCCAATTGCAATCCGTGGTATAATGCCGAAGCACGTTCGTCACTGCATTTCAAATTTGTGTTTCTTTTTCAGCGCAATATGCAATAAAGTTCTTGATCCCGAGGTGCTAGACGAGCTACAAGCGGATGTCGTAATAACGTTGTGCCGCTTCGAGATGTTCTTTCCTCCGTCTTTTTTCGACATAATGGTACATTTAGTCGTACATCTAGTTCGAGAAATCAAGATATGTGGTCCTGTTCACATGAGATATATGTATCCATTTGAATGATATATGAAGATCCTTAAGGGATATGTTAGAAATCGATATCGTCCGGAAGGTCGTATAGTTGAAGGATACACTACAGAGGAATGCGTTGAGTTTTACTCTTTGTACTTGGCAAATGTTCAAGCGGTTGGGATACCTAGCTCTCGCCACGATGGACGACTAGGAGGGAAGTCATTGACGAAACCGCAGTATAAGACAGTGTCGAGAGAACTATGGGAAAGTGCTCATTTCCTCGTGTTGCGTCATATTCCTGAAGTGCACCCGTTTATGGAGGAGCACATGGCTACATTACATCGCGAAAATCCAGAAAAAATCGGAGCTCTGGTACATAAATGAGCGTAATAGACTATTCTTAGGCTGGTTCAGAACGAGGACACTTTATGCAGATGCCGGATCGGATTGCAGTGAGATTATAAAATGGCTGGTACTCGTTTTCTATTTAATTACAGTTTTATATCTTTTTTTGCTAAATTAATCCTTTTTGTTATAATTTCAGGTACAATATCTTCGGATCCCCCCACATCTTCTTCGCCTGGTACCGAATCAAGCGGGACGAATGCGCGCAAGAGAGGCCCTTACAGCATGAAGAATCTACGTAAGAAGTTGAGTGCTGCATCGGATGAGTGCATCTTGCAGTTCGACGACGCTGGTACGTGCATCGGCCCTGACAGTGATTCAAGGGTCAAATTTAGCAACTACATTGGCCACGTGACAAGATCACAGATTACCGACTACGTGACCACTTGGCGCCATATCGACGAAGGGCTCAAGGAGGTACTTTGGGCAGATGTTCAGGTAATTTAAATGATTATTTTTATATGTCTTCATTATCTGTCGTATAATTGATATTAATACCAAAGTATTTTATCAGCGGACCTGGAACTTGCCTGATAATTCTGCTATAAAGAAGAAGGTCCTCAAAAAAGCTGGTGAGCTTCGCAAGAATTGGAAGCACAAATATGCTGTCAAGGAGAAGAAGAAAGGGCCGGAGTTGGCTAATGAATACGAGCACCTCAGTCAGGAAGCACTGCAGGAGTGGAGGGATAGGGAAGCCGCAGAATTTCAGGTGATATAAGAAGGTCCTCTAACTTTCCATATATAAAATAATATATTATATCTATATATGTTCACACCTATTTTTTTAATATTGCAGGAGATTAGTCAAAAAGCTAAACAAAGTATATCTCACAAGCTTATACCCGCACCATCTCGGCACGGCGGGGTATATAGGTCGGCGAGCCGAATGGGTTAACGAGGATCCGCTAACGCACATGCCCCCCCCAGACAGGAAAAATATCTGAATCAATCCTCCAAGCTAATAATAGAACTAAGGACTACTTTCGTGGCCGAATGAGCAAAGGAAAAGATGGTCAATATCACCTTGGCAACCCGTCGAATCGGGAGCTGGCTGAGAGATTTGTAAGTGTATTACTTATAAAATTATCTCACACAATATATATCTTACTTGCAATTAATTCGTATTTAACAGATAGAGGTGCACGCCGAAGAAGTGCGGGGAGAATTTGTCCCTAATAGGTACAATGACGCGTTGTCGAGAGCTTATGGAAAACCCGATCATAGCGGGCGGCCTAGAGGATGTGGGAAGGATGAGACGATAAGGAGCGTATTCGGCAACCCATCCGAGCGATCGAGGCCCTCTTCGAGCCAGATTTCCATGGAACAAATGAGGGCCGAGTTGAGGGAGCAGTTGATGGCCGAGATGCGGGAGGAGATGAGGGCCGAGTTCAGGGATGAGATGCGAGAGGAAATGAGGTCTGAGATGAGGGCTATGCTCGCTCAAATGCGAGAAGAAGATGAAGTGGCTCGCGGCAATGTTGGATTTGACCCTTCCAATCAGATACCGAGTTCTCGCGGTTCAGGAGGCGAAACCTCAGGTCCATTTCCGTTGTCGATGAATGTGACGGTATGCATTTATTTTAATTGTTGTTTAGTGTGCAACGACGAAATGTCTTAGTAACATTAACAATTTGTTCTTTTAATATCGTATAGTATCCTAGGGTTCGTTTGATGTTAAACCTCAACGGGCCGTTAGAGGTTGTTGGTCTAGGCACCGTCTCTGAGGGACGTTCCCAAATTCATGGGACATCTGTTACGGCAGACAACATTGTTGTCTCCGTTGATACCGTCGTTCTCGGCGAGGTCGAACTGCTTGTACCAACTATGCATCTGACAACTCTTGGAGATGCATTAGGCAGCTACATCCAGCGGCCAATAGAATTAATACATTCAAATAATGCGGTAATAAAGTACTATTTACTGATGTTCGAATAATAATGTTTACTAACGCGTTGTACTTGTTAACACAGAAAGGGAAATCGCCAGCAAAAGGAAAGTCGCCAGCGAAAGCGCCAAATGTGTCCATTCCTGAAGATAACGACATCGCGTGCCTCGATCAGAGGGCCGTGCGTAGTTTGGGACCGCAGTGTCGCCAGCTGGTCGATTACCTTGCGTCACGCGACGATCGACGAATGTCTGCTTCCATCTCATTCAGTATGAGAGATGTCTACTACAATCCAGATGACGAAGACCACAAAGTGTACACTGACAACAATGACTTCGTCGATCTGTTGAAGTTCGTGAGTCTGGATTCTTCAGTTATTCAACTTTTTTTGAGGTATTATTTAGTATGTCGTTTAAAGAATAAGTCATTATAAGTTTTATTTTTCGCTTTTATACATTTTTTTGAGTAATCATATTCTCAGGTATCTTAGTAAGGAGTCTGAGAATTTCAAGTGTTGCGACCCGAATCGATTGGCAGCTATGGAACATGGGGATTCATCAAATAGTGAAATTGATTTCCTGGCTGCTATTATCAAAGATGCGCATGTGACCGGCACTTACTTGTTTGCTCCTTTTGTGAATGGTAAGAAAAATAAGATATTTTGTTGATTTATAGCTTAAGTTATAAATAATCATTTCATTTCGTTTGTTTTTTAGTGACCATTGGATTCTATTGATCATCGATTTACCCTCAAACGCTGTATATGTGTTCGATTCGCTCAAGTGAACGTCGGTGTAAGGAAGATAAGAGCTCGTCCTCGAATAGATGCGTAAGTTTTTTCTATATAATAAAGTTCATATATTAGTATCTCTATATCAAAATATTAATTTATTTTATCTAATTTCGAGTTTCAGGGCACCCTCACGGCTTCGCTGACGGGTGCAGTCCAAAATCGGAATAAGAAATCGAAGGTTACTTGGAAGAGATGCAAGGTTCGCATTTCACATATGCATTTTCAGTGTTATTTGTGTTAAATTATTACCATTATTCGATATTGAATCACGTGAAAATCTTTTGAAATTAGTGCCCACAACAACGAAACGGGAGCGAGTTATGTGGATTTTACGTCTTGAGATATATGTACGATATAATCTGCAATCGTATCGGCAGAGATGATACATCGAACTTGCCAACGGTATTGAACTTTAAACCATCAGCTTATTTAAGTTTCAAGTTTAATACGTTTATTAGTATGTTTTAACATTATCCTGTTTTATAGATACTAGAGCGCTCCTCTTACGGCGTCGAAGAGCTCAATGAAGTACGTGAATTGTGGGCGGAACATTTTATATGCAGTCTTTGATGTCGGTTAGATGGCTTTTACGTTATGTTTGGGTTTATGTTACGATGATTTGTTGGACTATGATGTAGATGTTGATTTTAATTACGATTATTAGAAATATAATGACTGTTGGTTGTATTGTCGATTTTGGAATTGAGTTGGGTTGCATTGTTGATTTTGGAATCGATTTGTTGGGGCATAAAAAAAAACAGAAAAAAATATATAAAAAAATAGCAGATTGCGCGACGCCTTCTGGCGACGCATGCGTCGCCCATAACTAAAATGTGGAAAAAAATAAATAAACGGTCATCGGCGACGGCTTCTAAGAAAGAAAGCGTCGCCCAAGCGTTAAAAAACGGTCATGGGCGACGGCTTCTAGTGAAGCATGCGTCGCCCATGCGTAAAGATGCTCATAGGCGACGGTTTCTACATACGAAACCGTCGCCTATGAGTTAGCAAAAAGCAACCCGCATACCGTCTTCGGCGACGGGGGCAACCGTCGCCCATAATTCATCTTAGGCGACGTCTGTGGTTGCGTCGCCCAAAGTTTTGCGCATTGGCGACGGTGCTCTGGGCGACGCATCGAAAACGTCGCCCATGAGCAATAACAACCGTCGCCCATGAGCTTTTCTGTACTAGTGCATTTACAACTAATAAATAATGTGGACATCCACACAATAAATATTACTCATAATAGATATAACTTTATCTTTAGACTGAAATGCCCACCATTTAACGCCGTTGCGTACGAATCCTTTTCCTTACAAACACAAAGAAAAAGAAAATTCCACATAAAAAAAAAGTGAGGTGTGGAGTTGAAAATAAAATATAAAAATATAATATCATAGCTTCCAAGTATGACTAATTTTTTTTTTGGCTGAGTAGTCTTTTAGCACACTTTTAATAGATGATTTTCATTTCAAAAATCCGACTGAATATCTTCCTATAACGTCCACAATTATAGCTTAGTTTAAGTTGAATATGAAAGTCGTGGTTTCCTTCACGGCGCTCTTTGACTTTAAATAGTGAAAGTCGTTGCACCCACCGCGCGATACGATAATCAATAACAGTAAAACCTCTTTTAATTAATAACCTTGGGACCACTGAATTTTATTAATTTATAAAGATATTAATATACCGATAAATTATAATGTATTAATTAAAAGAAAAAATTAAATTCAAATGATTTAGTATTTAAATATGTGACTACCAATTCTTTATAACTAATTTAATATATTAATGTATGTATACATTTTTGCAGTAGAGAACTCGACATCGGAACTTTTGGCTGCAATTAAAAAATTTAGTGATGAAATTATATTAGATTAACGATTTAACAAAAAAACAAGTGACAATAGATTCATATTTAGCAAATGCCATAATATTTATAAATGTAATATATGAAATATTAATTTAGAGTTTTAATGCGACCTAATATTTACAAAGGAATTTTCAGAATAATTATTATCTTATTATCTTATCGAATTTAATGATTTTTTTACAAAGGCCCAAGTCGGGACCGGAAAGTTTTATTATTTTAGAGAGGTTATTAATTTATCGAGTATTAATTTATAGAGGTTTTACTGTACACACATCAACTTGCTTCACCTTTCAAATGGAATATTGATGTGGTCCGCGTAAAACGACTTCTTGATAACGGCACTCGAATTGGTTGTCCCTTCCTCGTAATTACACCGGCGCAGATCTTTCGCTTCTATGTCGGCGGTCCTTGTCGAACCTGAGACCCAAAACTCAGCAACACGTCAGAAGGGGGCCGGGGTTGGTGCCGGCGTATCCCCTCCGATGCTTAAGTCAGAAAATAGGTGAGAGGTAGGTGCATTGGCTTGTAAAATGATGTTTTTCGGTTTTGGAATGCATACCTGGGAAATGATTTAACGGTCCTCCTTTATACTAACCTCGTCTCATCCTGCCTTGACCTAGTCCCTCACCCTGGCCCATGCTTTTCGCAAGTCTCGTGGAGGGAACGCGGTTCTTCCACGATCCCGCGTTCTTGTCCCGTTTATTTTTCCTTATACCCGTCCCCTTCTCACCGGTACTCTACTAGCTGGACCTTTGGTTTATCCAAGGACTTAATCTGGCCCCCTTCCCCCGATGAGATTCTTCCTTTTGTTCCCATCGAGTCAACCTCTCTTAGCCTCGAGGTGTATCCTACTTGATCCTGCTCGGGATTCGTCTAACTCCCGCCCATACACCCTGACCTGTCCTTGCTTCTCCTGTCACATGACTTTGGTCGAATCTCCTCGAGCACGCTAACCACCCCCGCACTCTTGGGGACTTTCCTGTGGCCCGGTCTTTGGTCCTTCTTCTGGAGACCGAGTCGGGCCTTTCAGCCCTTTCTCTACCCTGGCCTCCCTAACTCGGCCGCTCTCTTTTCGACCCCCTCCACTCTGGGGCCTTCTTCCTCGAGTTATCCTCACCCGGTCGGGTCTCTTTTTGGGTTTCCCCCCATTCCTTCGCGCCCCGTTACTCGCGGGAGTTCCTTGATAGTTAACGTTATTTTACCGTTGTCTATAAAACCCGAGGGTAACAATAGTCCCCCCCCTAAAATAGTCCAAAAAGAGCGTAACGAGTATTGGACGTTAGCTATCGGTAAAATAACCGATCGAAAAAGCCTCTTGGTCTTCCTCGGGGACCTTCTCGGGTATCTCCGTACCCTTCCTTCATCCCTTGGCATCCTCTTATCACGCCACGTCGCACTTCCCTTTGGGCGGGAAAGTTGCCGCCCCATCAAATCACTTATCAAATCAATCTCGACACGTGGCTTTCACAGAGAGGTTCGACGTCGCCTCCCCTTTTTCTTTTCTTTTCGCTTTTTTTTCTTTTTATTTTCCTTACTTTTCGTGCCTTTTCCCCTTCTCTTAGGAATTTCGATCTTCATCTTCTTCATTTCATCTCCTTCTTTCGCTTAAAGGAAACCCCGGCGCACCAGTTTTCCTCCCCCCAAATCGGCGTCCTGCTTGCCCCCCCGCAAATCGTCCGCTCCGTCGTTGCTATCGGTAAGTTATTCTCTTCCCTTCTCCTAACTCGTCATTTTTGTTCCTCTTTGCCTTGATTCTCGCCTTTGTTTTAAGGTTTCGCCTTTTCCTTTCTTCGTCGTTTTCTTCTGTTTTCGTCCCATTAGTTGTTTTTAGGGTTCCTAATTTTAGGATTTTGCCTTCTTTCCTCATGAGCGACCCTGCGATTCCATCCCCCCGTCGTTCGACTCCAGTTTCAAACCTAGATCAAACAGAATCGCCACCTTCTTCTTCTTCCTCGTCACTTTTCGTTTCATTCCTCGACGCCATGGAAGCCCTGAATAATTACCCTGACTTGGATATTTTTCGCCCTCCTCAACGTATAGGGTACTCGAGCAAGAAAACATATCTTCGAGCTCTGTTCGACTGGACCTCTCAAATGGAGGAGTTTCGCGAGAGGTCAAGCTACCCTGGCACGAGGTGAACGTATCCTCTCTTCGGGCATCCCACATCCCCGCCATTGTTAATCGGGCCGGCCTAAGCCCCGACTTTGAGGCTGAATCCCTGGTCCTCGGGACGTAGTTAGCGGCCCTCCCGAGGGTTTCCACACGTTTTTCCTGGATCAACTGGATATGGGTCTTCGCCTCCCCTCGCTCCTTTTATAGCCGAACTTTGTAATTATCACCAGATTTCCCCTAGCCAATTAACTCCCAATTCTTATAGCCTCTTGCTTTCCCTGGCCATCCTCATCCAACACTTCAGATTCCCCTATCTCTTCCCCTCCTCTTAGCCTTTTTGAAGATAAACCAAAAAGAGCCTGGCAAATTCTTTTTCTCTTCCACCGCCTCTAAAGAGTTTCTCCTCGGGAACCCCTCTTCTCACAAGGGATGGATGAAGAAATTCTTCTACGTCCGATCTCCTGAGGGAAGTCCCGAAAATGACACCATCAGCACATGGCCTAAAAACTGTATCCGTATCTACCTCTCCCCGCTGCTTCAAGTTCGGAGGTGGAAAGATTCATGGAGACGCTCGGGGAGCGGAGCTTTAGCGCTCCCGAACTCGTCAAGGATGATCTCCTCTGTCATTTTGGCTACTGCTCCAAGGGTCTAGTAGTAGATGACTTAGGTATATCTTCTTGAATTCTCCCTATTTCCCCATTTTTATCTCTGATCGAGCTTTTTATTCTTTCTTATCAGACTCGCACATGGATCTTGCCGATCTGCCAAGATTTCCCGAGAGATGAAAGAAGGTGGTTCCTCCCAGGCGCCCCCACCAGCCTCAGTCACTCGGGCCCTTAACAAGGGAAAGGCCAAGACCTCTGCTGGCTCATCGGGCTCTCCTAAGGCGGGCCCCAAAGAGGAAGGCGCCTACCTCCTCCAGCAATCCTTCGAGCAAGAAGGCCAAAGCCGGTTCCCGATCAGGTATTGGCGCCAGCGAGGATCCCCCCGCTTCTACCGACTCTGTCGAGCAGCCCGATTACTTCCACCGCCCCCGCGGGGCTCAATGCGTGGAGTACATGCGCGGCTTCCGTTCTGAATCAATCGCTCCCATCTATCAGGACTACAGCCCCAGGAGTTTTTCGCACTTTTCGCCCAACACCTGGGCCAGGTAAGGGTCTTCCCCTTTTTGGTTCTTCCCTTTTTGCTTTTTCCCTCACCTTTCTACCTCATCTCCCAGGGCTTTGCTTGCGCTGCTGAGGCCCTAGAGAGGATGCTATTCATGCATGAAGACTGCATCGAGCTTACCCAATCTGAGGCGAAGCTAAAGGGAGAGGTAGTTCGACTCGAGGAGGAGCTTAAGCGGAAAGAAGATGAGTTACAGAGATTGTCGCGAGAGGCCCGTGCGGATTCCGAGAAGGCGAAGAAGGAGCTACGCCAGGAGAGAGATGCCCGAGAAGAAGCAGAGAGCAATTTCCACGAGCTGGAGGAAAGCGTGGCCCGAGACCACTTACCCCGGTCCGCGTACGGGAGGCAAGTCGTCGAGTACTTCCACCACGGCTTCTGGGGATGCGTCCACCAACTCAGGGTGGCAGGCATTGGTCAGAAGTGGAAGCTCGACTGGCTGGACGTTGATCGAGCCCTCACCGAGTGCCCTCCGGGGGGATATCCGCCCGACCGCTTTGCTCGAGGAGGTACGGGAATGACGTCAGGAGGATGCAGTAGCCACTCCTTCGAGCGAGGAGACTGAAGAGACCCTCCGCTCCCCGTCGAGAACCCCGAGAAGTCCATCGAGATACCCGCGACCGAAGTTGAGCAGGAGATGCCCGTCCAAGGGGGAGCAGAAGCTCGAGTTCCGGAAGAGGAAGAGCTAGCCCTCGGGTTGAGTCGGTGGCTACGGAGACGGAGTCGGCAGTGATCGAAGTCGAAGCAAGTGTCGGAGAGTTGAATCAGGCCGGTTCGGCCGCTCTCCCTTAAAAATTCCCGCCCGTGTTGATGAATTTATCTCTTTTCATGTCTCTCTCTTTCTTTTTTCTTTTTGTATGGACCCTATGCTCTTTCTTTTTTGTCTAATGTCTTTTCCTGTTCAGACTCTATTATATTAGCTTACTGATAATTTTCTTCGGCATATTATAATGGTTGTCCTCGCACATGTCTTCTCCTCGCGCGCTTATAATCCTCTCCTTTTACAAGTTTTCTGCAATTATAACGGGAAGCCACCATGTATTCGGGATCTTCTTTCCTTGCGACGCTTTGCCAGGGCACCGCTCGATATCCCCGAGTCGTGTTCCCCCAAATCCTACATTCGAGCTCTCACTTATCCCTCTCGTTTTCTATCCTATTCGGGCATCTTATTGACCGTTGTCCAACGGTTCTTTTATCCTCACTCTTCGTATCCTTTCTTTCAAATTTCAAATCCCCGGATTCCGCCCTTTGTAACCGTCCGACCTTTGGGGGGCTTGTCTCTTTATAAAGTCGACATCTACTCCAGTGTTTTCACTCTCCTTATCAGGCTTCACTGAATTTATCTTCTCCAGTTATCTCGTCTATTCCCAGGGGGTTTTACTCTCCTTTTTCCTGTTAGCTCATATTGTGCTCGTTTTGTCTATCTTTTGAACTTCTTATATTCCTTACCCAGTCCACTGATGGATCTCAGAGCAGCGCCCTCCCAATTTAGGAGAAACCTCCCTTCAAATCTCCCATCACGCCCTCTTTGGGATTTGTGGGAAGAGGCCACAGGTTTTCCCTCAAACGAGAACGCGGATTTTCCGCATAGGGAAGGCCAAGTCGTCATGGCTCCCCTATCTCGAGGAGCAACTACCCTGAAGGGATTTCGCCCAACCCTCGTTTCCTTTTAGAGGCCGACGGTGCTTCCTCCCGTCAGTTCATGGAGAATTTCCTGGAGCCCGACGAGAAGCGACGTCTGGCGAAATTCCCCGATTCCAGCTTCTGGGACTGGTGGGCTTTAAGTGAGAGTCGGGTCAGTGACCCCGATCTTCATTGATTAGTTCACCTCCTTCTCTATTTTTCCTGACTTTTCTTCCTCAGTCTTATTCACTTTCTTTAGGGCGTGTATGGCGTAGAAGGCTCCTCGGCTTCTAGGATGGCTCTCGTGACGGCACTTCAGTGATTTTAATTCGATTCTCACTTCTTCTACATAGCACTTACGCGCTATCTCCGATCCCCGAGTACTTCTCCCACTCGGTCCCCCACTGGGAACTTCATCTTCTGATGTAGCGCTGAGGCGACTGCCGCAAAAGAACTGAGCGCTGGACGCCCCAGGATGACGTTATCAGAGGAAGACACGTCGACGACCAGGAAGGGGGCAATTCGCGTCTTCTTCAATTCCCCCGATCCGAGGGTCAAGGGTAGTTTGATCAGTCCTACTGCTTCGACTGCATGACCTGTGAATCCGAATAACGCCGTTTCCACAGGGTCCATCCGGTACTCTCCCAATTCCATCTGGTCCATGGTCTCTTTGAAGATGATGTTCAACGGAGCTCCCATTGTCGACAAGGACTCGGCCTACATCGTGATTTGCTATTTCGGCTCGAACGACTAAAGCGTCTTCATGCGCGTCGTCTCCCCCGTGAAAGTCCTCGGGCCCAAAGGAAATGGTGGGTCACGATCGCCCTTTGTACTGACTCACCCCCAGACTCTCGAGCTTCCCCACCTCCGCCTTTCTGGCTCTGTTCGAGTCCCCAACCTCGGGTCCTCCAGATATCATGTTAATCCTGCGCGGTGGCGCATATGTCTCCTCTGGCGCCTGGGCACGTTCCGGTGTTCTTCGATTGTTTCTTCGCTCTTGTTTGGGTCTGTCTTCCCTTCCGTACTCCACCCGCCTTCTTTTCGGGGATCGATCGAATCTTTTTCGCGGTCTGTCGCCAGGATATAGGTGGTCTCTCCTAGGTCCTTGTTCGAAGTCCTTCCTGAAATATTTTTGCGAGGCACTCGCTTCTCCACCGACCACTAGCTCTGCTCGGGCTTCCGATTGGCCGCCACAATTCTTTCAAGTTCGTCGTTCAAGTGAAAATAGGCCTCCGTTGTATGGCCGTATTCTCTGTGGAATTCACAATATGATTTTGAGACTGGATTCCTAGGTCCCTCTTTGCTTTTAGCCGTCTTTTGATGAAGTACCTCCCTTCACAAATCTCCAACGCCCGAGCTTTACTCACTTTCCACTGAACATTGCTTGGTCGGGACCTTCTTTGGGCTTCCACTCGGGGACTTTCTTCCTTTGGTCCTAACGGGGCGTACGGGCTCTCGTGCAACCTCCACCGTCCCGATCGCTCTCTTCTTATCTCCTTTTTTGAAGTTGTGTGCCTCCTCCACCCTCACGTATTTTTCTACTCTGATTATCAAGTCTTCCACTGTATTCGGGTACTTCTTCACCATGACAGATAGAGGTTCCCTTCTTTTAGCCCATTGTGGAAGGCCCCGATCAACAAGTCGGAAGTAGCGGTTGGGACTTCCATCATGGTCCGATTGAATCGCTTCAAGTAGTCTCGCAGACTCTCTTGGTCCTCCTTGCTTCATATTCAACAAGTTTACAGCCGAAAAAGGTCTTCTTCGGCTGCTAGAAAACTGTCTCAGAAAAGCCGAGTGAAATCCGCGAAGTTATGGATTTTCCCCCCGCGGGTAACAGGTAAACCACTGTTGGGCCCCTTTTGCGAGGGTGGTAGCGAATACTCGGCACTTGATTGCGTCCCCTAATTGGTACAATGCAGCATTCCCATCAAAGCTGGCCAGATGATCTTCGGAGGTCCCGACCCGTCATACCGGTTCATGTCGGGGAACCTGAAGTTGTTCGGTAAAGGAGCGCGAAGGACCTCTTCCGAGAAAGGGGAACCTCGTTGAATCGGGAGGGGCATCTGTGGGTTGCTAGTTCCTTTAGCCTCTGAATCTCTTCCTTCATCCGCTCCCACTCCGCGGTCTGTCTTTCTTCCTCAGGTTTTTTTCCTCTCAGCTCGCAAGATGTTGATCTCCGCCCTCAGCGTCTTTTCCTCTGCCTCTTTCTCTCGTTCCTTGGCCCTTGCGTGCTCCTCCTCGCGACCCAATCGTTCCGCCTCCTCTTCTTTCCGTTTCCGGTCGCGGTGGCGACTCCGCGCGAGTCTTTCGCGTTCTTTTCGCCCTTAGCATTCTACTCTGCCCTTAGTTTCCTCAGTTCGGTCTGGTCATCGTTGCATGTCTCCTCCTGGTTTTCCTCCGTCCAATCGTTCACTAGCACCTCTTCCCTCGGCGGTGGCTGGGTGTCGTTTGCGGTGTCCACCATATTACTGATATTTCGTTCCCACAGATGGCGCCAATTGATGTGGTCCGCGTAAAACGACTTCTTGATAACGGCACTCGGATTGGTTGTCCCTTCCCTCGTAACTACTCCGGCGCGGATCTTTCGCTTCTATGTCGGCGGTCCTTGTCGAACCTGAGACCCAAAACTCAGCAACACGTCAGAAGGGGGCCGGGGTTGGTGCCGGCGTATCCCCTCCGATGCTTAAGTCAGAAAATAGGTGAGAGGTAGGTGCGTTGGCTTGTAAAATGATGTTTTTTCGGTTTTGGAAGAGCATACCTGGGAAATGATTTAACGGTCCTCCTTTATACTAACCTCGTCTCCTGCCTTGGAAGAGATGCAAGGTTCGCATTTCACATATGCATTTTCAGTGTTATTTGTGTTAAATTATTACCATTATTCGATATTGAATCACGTGAAAATCTTTTGAAATTAGTGCCCACAACAACGAAACGGGAGCGAGTTATTGTGGATTTTACGTCTTGAGATATATGTACGATATAATCTGCAATCGTATCGGCAGAGATGATACATCGAACTTGCCAACGGTATTGAACTTTAAAACCATCAGCTTATTTAAGTTTCAAGTTTAATATGTTTATTAGTATGTTTTAACATTATCCTGTTTTATAGATACTAGAGCGCTCCTCTTACGGCGTCGAAGAGCTCAATGAAGTACGTGAATTGTGGGCGGAACATTTTATATGCAGTCTTTGATGTCGGTTAGATGGCTTTTACGTTATGTTTGGGTTTATGTTACGATGATTTGTTGGACTATGATGTAGATGTTGATTTTAATTACGATTATTAGAATATAATGACTGTTGGTTGTATTGTCGATTTTGGAATTGAGTTTGGGTTGCATTGTTGATTTTGGAATCGATTTGTTGGGGCATAAAAAAAACAGAAAAAAATATATAAAAAAAATAGCAGATTGCGCGACGCCCTTCTGGCGACGCATGCGTCGCCCATAACTAAAATGTGGAAAAAAATAAATAAACGGTCATCGGCGACGGCTTCTAAGAAAGAAAGCGTCGCCCAAGCGTTTAAAAAACGGTCATGGGCGACGGCTTCTAGTGAAGCATGCGTCGCCCATGCGTAAAGATGCTCATAGGCGACGGTTTTCTACATACGAAACCGTCGCCTATGAGTTAGCAAAAAGCAACCCGCATACCGTCTTCGGCGACGGGGGCAACCGTCGCCCATAATTCATCTTAGGCGACGTCTGTGGTTGCGTCGCCCAAAGTTTTGCGCATTGGCGACGGTGCTCTGGGCGACGCATCGAAAACGTCGCCCATGAGCAATAACAACCGTCGCCCATGAGCTTTTCTGTACTAGTGCATTTACAACTAATAAATAATGTGGACATCCACACAATAAATATTACTCATAATAGATATAACTTTATCTTTAGACTGAAATGCCCACCATTTAACGCCGTTGCGTACGAATCCTTTTCCTTACAAACACAAAGAAAAAGAAAATTCCACATAAAAAAAAGTGAGGTGTGGAGTTGAAAATAAAATATAAAAATATAATATAATAGCTTCCAAGTATGACTAATTTTTTTTTTGGCTGAGTAGTCTTTTAGCACACTTTTAATAGATGATTTTCATTTCACAAATCCGACTGAATATCTTCCTATAACGTCCACAATTATAGCTTAGTTTAAGTTGAATAATGAAAGTCGTGGTTTCCTTCACGGCGCTCTTTGACTTTGAATAGTGAAAGTCGTTGCACCCACCGCGCGATACGATAATCAATAACAGTAAAACCTCTTTTAATTATAACCTTGGGACCACTGAATTTTATTAATTTATAAAGATATTAATATACCGATAAATTATAATGTATTAATTAAAAGAAAAAAATTTAAATTCAAATGATTTAGTATTTAAATATGTGACTACCAATTCTTTATAACTAATTTAATATATTAATGTATGTATACATTTTTGCAGTAGAGAACTCGACATCGGAACTTTTGGCTGCAATTAAAAAATTTAGTGATGAAATTATATTAGATTAACGATTTAACAAAAAAACAAGTGACAATAGATTCATATTTAGCAAATGCCATAATATTTATAAATGTAATATATGAAATATTAATTTAGAGTTTTAATGCGACCTAATATTTACAAAGGAATTTTCAGAATAATTATTATCTTATTATCTTATCGAATTTAATGATTTTTTTACGAAGGCCCAAGTCGGGACCGGAAAGTTTTTTTATTATTTTAGAGAGGTTATTAATTTATCGAGTATTAATTTATAGAGGTTTTACTGTACACACATCAACTTGCTTCACCTTTCAAATGGAATATTGATGTGGTCCGCGTAAAACGACTTCTTGATAACGGCACTCGAATTGGTTGTCCCTTCCCTCGTAACTACACCGGCGCAGATCTTTCGCTTCTATGTCGGCGGTCCTTGTCGAACCTGAGACCCAAAACTCAGCAACACGTCAGAAGGGGGCCGGGGTTGGTGCCGGCGTATCCCCTCCGATGCTTAAGTCAGAAAATAGGTGAGAGGTAGGTGCATTGGCTTGTAAAATGATGTTTTTCGGTTTTGGAATGCATACCTGGGAAATGATTTTAACGGTCCTCCTTTATACTAACCTCGTCTCATCCTGCCTTGACCTAGTCCCTCACCCTGGCCCATGCTTTTCGCAAGTCTCGTGGAGGGAACGCGGTTCTTCCCACGATCCCGCGTTCTTGTCCCGTTTATTTTTCCTTATACCCGTCCCCTTCTCACCGGTACTCTACTAGCTGGACCTTTGGTTTATCCAAGGACTTAATCTGGCCCCCTTCCCCCGATGAGATTCTTCCCTTTTGTTCCCATCGAGTCAACCTCTCTTAGCCTCGAGGTGTATCCTACTTGATCCTGCTCGGGATTCGTCTAACTCCCGCCCATACACCCTGACCTGTCCTTGCTTCTCCTGTCACATGACTTTGGTCGAATCTCCTCGAGCACGCTAACCACCCCGCACTCTTGGGGACTTTCCTGTGGCCCGGTCTTTGGTCCTTCTTCTGGAGACCGAGTCGGGCCTTTCAGCCCTTTCTCTACCCTGGCCTCCCTAACTCGGCCGCTCTCTTTTCGACCCCCTCCACTCTGGGGCCTTCTTCCTCGAGTTATCCTCACCCGGTCGGGGTCTCTTTTTGGGTTTCCCCCCATTCCCTTCGCGCCCCGTTACTCGCGGGAGTTCCTTGATAGTTAACGTTATTTTACCGTTGGCTTTTAAACCCGAGGGTAACAAATATGATAGACAATAATATAAATAATATGCGCGCCATCGAAATAAAACTAAGCCTAACTTCACACTGTGACTTTGCAGCTACAAATACGAAAGCATAAACGCATAACTCAACAATCGAAAAAATATACCAATATTAAAGCATACAATAACTTGATAATCACCATAATAATGTCGTCCAGTCGAAGAGTACCTATCTGGGCCATAACTCTCATCTTCTGCGGTAATAACAACATACACACAAACACATTATTTCTGCTTCTCTCTTAACATATTAACACCATATTATTACCTTGCAAACTCTAATTTTTTCGCAGCTCTTATGTTGGCGAATTCATCGAATGCGAAATCTTTTGCACGGAGGAATGCACTATATACAAAAAAGGCGAATATGTGAGGTGCGCTTCTTCGGGTTATAAGAAGCTCGAGCCGTGGTGCTTTAACTGCTGCTCACTTGAAGTCGGCTGTACCTTCTATAGGAGCGATGGCTCCGTAATTTGAGCTGGCACTCCTTGATGATTAAGTATGTATATATATATATATATATATATATATAGTAATCTTATTGTATACGAATTTCAATAATTATTATACAGTCGAATAAGAGTATATATGTGTTATGGAAAAGTGTAAACAACAGTTGATCTCAAGGATAAATAATAAAGGTGTTTGCTTTCATTTAGGGTTTCTTAACGTTGTCGTCGTGTGCGTTTACGAAGAACAAAGATGTGTTGATTCTTTTGGCGGGAAGGTTTAAGGGAAGAGAGTCGTATTCCTTAGCGTGTGTGAATCGAGGAAAATAGTGAGGAAAACAAAACTAGAAAGAAAACGATTTTCACTTGCTTTTCCTTCATTTTCCTGACCATTTGTTGAGGAAAATTGTAGTTCATGTTATTTGCTTTAATCTTAACTTGTGTTTTCTTTTCTTTTCTTCTCTTATCCTCATCTATTTCTCTAATCAACTAAACACAAAAGTTTGTTTTCCTTTTCCATTTCTTTTTCTTTCCTCATTAATTTCGTTGAACCAAACACACACTTAAGGACAAGACAAAAACTACTATCGACTTCAACGAACCCTTTTTTCTTCTTGAAATTCCCTTAGGCAGCAATGAATTCTTGCATAATGTAGCTAATATTCATTGACTTGTATGCTTGCATTTGGATTTAGGAAAACAGTGACGAAAAGAAAACTTGAGAGAAAATGATTTCCACTAGCTTTTCCTTCATTTTCCACGGTTTTAGCGTTATGATTAGCTTTTAGTTTTCTTTTCTTTTCATGCTCACCCAGTTCTCTAACCAACCAAACAAAAATTTCCTTTTCCATTTCTTTTCTTTTCCTCACTAACATCCTTGAACCAAACATACCCTAAAGCTATACGAAAAACTTGACCTGTGAATTGCTGGGCTAGCTTTTGTGATCTTGATTTTTTAGATTAATTGATTTCTCTCATGATCATCACTGTGGTAAATCACTTTTTTTTTCGGATGGAGATGTATCGACTTGTTATACAACCCAATCGGTATATAATCCTTGAAAACGAAACCTACCAAGGAATGTGCGAACACCCTTCGCAAGCACGGAAAAGCTATGTGGATCGATCTTTCCGACGATGAAGATGAAGAACAGTGCCCTAAGGAGTCCGGGCAATCATCAGTAACCATACAGTCCTTCTCAGACAACGAAGAAGAATATCATCAAATCGGCGTTACGGCGGTAACTGATGTTGAGCCAGCATTTGACTCAACATCTGAGAAACAAATTATTTTTTATTATGATTACTCGAACTGTTTTGATGGGTATATAAGTTCTGATGATGCAGAGTTAGAAACTGACGTTTGTGCGGAAGCCAGATTAATGAAGCCGTCAAGATGTTGTCCGAGCAATATGAGAAGGAAAAGGCGAAAAATTTGAACTAAGAACCATCGTGAAAAGGCTGTCCGATGAGAATGAGAATAGCGAAAAGATAATTGAAAGCCTACGTGAAGGGATGAACAAATTGGAGATCGTACTGACAAGAAAGGACAAGGAGATCGACAAGCTTCAAAAGTGATTCAAAAGCGAGTCGACGAGGTCGATGAAACATTCACGAAGATGAACACGGGTAAATCGACCCTTGATGAGGTATTATTATTAGGTATTTTTTATAAGCAAGGTTTATGATTTAATTCTCAGGCCACTACTGATTCTGTTATTCATGATAGACCTAAGATAGTATTTGTTAAGGAAAATGCCGAGCATGTCACGAATGATAGAAGTGAGGCTGTGATCGTTAAGAGAATTACTAAGCATGCTGCCACTAAGTCTAAGGATATAGCATATGCATGTCATCATCGCATGCAACCTAGTCACATCAAGCCGTTTTGCTGGAAATTGAAGGGGGAGATTTCTTCGAAGAAATCTATGTTGACTGAAATGTCATCCAACATTCCACTCAACATTGAGACATCAGTGTTGAAAGGTGTGTCTGGAGAAATTTCAGTTGGCACTCCTTCAAGATCTGGTAAACCAAATGTTGTTTTGTCATCTAAGTGGGTAGAGAAATCTGTACATAAATGCAATGTGGTGTATACCTCTTTGCGAGTTAATGTGACAGGTTCTTGGTACTTCGATGGCGGGTGTTCCTGACATATGACGGTACCAAAGAGTATCTAATCGATTCTTTGCCGTTAAGTAGCGGATTTGTGACGTTCGGAGGAGGTGCTAAAGGGCGATTCTCGGTCGAGGCATACAGAATGTGCCCGTTTCCCGAAGCTGAGCAACATTCTACACGTCGACGGGCTTGTTTCTAATTTGATTAGCATAAGACAACTTTGCGACGACGACCTGGAGGTAAGATTTAATAAGGGATGTTGTGAGGTTTTTAACATCAATGGTGTTCGAGTCATGGCAGGTAAAAGATCAAGCGCCAATTGCTACTTAGTCGGAGACAAATCTGAAATAAAAGACGTGTACCAATTATCGAAAGCGGAGGAAGATGTCATCCTTTGGCATTACAAACTGGGCCATGTCAACTACCAAACACTGGAGCAACTTATCAAACACGACGCGATCAGAGGCATTCCAAAGCGTAAGGAGTTTGGTAAGGTTGTTTGTGAGTCATGTTTGAAGGGTAAGCAAGTGCATGCTAGGCATAATGCTGACCAACATGCTGCCCAACATTTTAAAACTGCTCACTGTTTTCAGCTTATTCACATGGATTTGATGGGACCGATGGAAGTAGATAGCTGGTAGGAAATATGCTTATGTGCTTGTTGATGATTACCCTAGATATGCATGGGTTTACTTTCTTAAGGAAAAATCTGAGTCGTTCGAGTTTTTCAAAAATTCTGAGCTATGGTTAAGAATAATTTCAGTGCTCTTATATTTCGTATTAGGACTGATCATGGTAGGGATTTGAGAATCAATTGTTTGATGAATTCTGTGATAGGAAATGTATTATTCATGTGTATTCATCTCTTAAGACGCCCCAACAAAATGGGGTGGCCGAAAGGAAGAATACGACATCACAAGAAATGACACATGTTATGCTGCATTCTAAGAGTATTTCTAAGCATTTTTGTGCTGAAGCTTTGCATACCGCATGCCATATATCTAATCGTGTTTTCTTTCGTCATGGTACTAAAATGACTTCGTATGAATTGTTGAATGGGAAAAAATCGACTACCAAGTATTTCCATATTTTTGGGTGTTATTGCTTCATGTTGAATGATCGTGAATACTTGACTAAGTTCGATTCTAAAAGTGATAAATGCATCTTTCTAGGTTACTCTTCGAATAGTCGGGCTTATGGAGTATACAACTTGCGATTGAAATCTGTTCATCTATTAATATAGTTGTTGATGATGCTATTGACCTAAGTAGAAATGCTCCACAAGTTGATATTTCAGATATTATTCAAGCTGCCAGTGAGACAGAGGTTAATGTGGATGAAAATGTTGAGCCAACATCTGACTCAACATCCGCACCTGAACAGACTGATGAGGATGGACCTAGTGAAGTTCGAAGAGATCCTCCACCTAAGATACAGAAGGACCATCCCACTGACCTAATCACCGGAGATCTGATCGAAGGAAGGAAAACTAGAGACAAGCCACGAAAGGACTACAAGTCAATGGTAAGAAATGTATGCGTGAACTCCGTATACAACGAGGTACGCTTTAACTGTTTTGTATCTGAAATTGAGCCAGAAAAACGTTCTTGAAGCTCTCAAGGACAGTTTTTGGATCAATGCCATGCAAGAGGAATTGTTGCAATTCGAGAAAAATCAAGTATTGATCTTGGTTCCACGGCCGAAAAACATTAATGTCAGAGGTACTAAGTGGATTTTTAAGAATAAGTCCGATGAGCATGGTAGAGTAGTTAGAAATAAAGCGCGTCTAGTTGGCCAAGGCTATACACAAGTCGAGGAAATTGATTTTGATGAGACATTTGCCCCGTTGCTAGAGTTGAGTCGATTAGGTTATTGCTTACTATTGCATGTTGGCTCAACATTACTTTACATCAAATGGATGTTAAGGGGGCGTTCGTGAATGGTTATATAGATAAAGAAATTTATGTTGAGCAACCTAAAGAATTTGAAGATCCACATTTTCCTAATCATGTTTTAAGTTGCAGGTATGAAGAAGAAGAAGAAGATTTACAGCGACAACGTCTACGGTGGAAATAGCTTGTTATTATGAAGCTGGGAAAACAAAGGAGGACAAACAGCACATATAAGTATATGATAAAGGTGAAAACTTTAATGCTGATAGATACCAGATTTTGGATATCATACAATTAATGCTTGTTAGGTCAATTAAACGCTTTGGTTAATTACGAAGCTTATTACCTCACGAGGAAATGTTAAACAAGCTACGCTCAGATCAACCGTAGGAGTTCGTAGATGACGAATGGAGGGATAGGAAAGGATGAGCTTACCTACCTTCTAAAGAGATTCACTTCAATTTATGGGTCCAAAAATCTGAACTTTATATCCTATATTAATGTGGTTTTTTTTAGTCTACATGATTAGGGTTTTTGGATATTCGTATATGGGATATCTAAATCCTTCGTATAATAATAAATGTGGCCTCATCACATATATGTTTCAATGCTAAAGGAGGAAACCTTTCTTACGTTGGATAAGCTCAAATGGGTCAAGGAAGAAATAAAAAAAAAATCAACACATGCATGCTAGACAAGCCACCAAGATTGAACAAGTTAGGCACAAAGATTGAATTAGCGACAAAGGTTGAAAAAGAAAGCCACAAACATTGGACAAGCAGCCGCAAATATTGATACACATGTTTTACATTGGATTGTGTAGTAAGAAGTGTCATAGTTAGCCTCCTTTATATCATGTGTTTTGAATATATCTATATATATATATAAATATATTACGTGCTTAGCTAGAAGAGAGCAAGCCAAAAAAAAAAAAAAAATTCAAGTTCTTTTATACTCACCACCACCTCGAGTCGTCTAATCGCCAAAACCGTATAAACAACAAATTGGTATCAGAGCTATGTCGATAATCGGAGCAACCGCTGGCCAAATGCCGATTCCGAAGCTCACCAAATTCAACTACGACAAGTGGATCATTCAAATAAAGGTGTTACTCCAGTCTCAAGGGAGATTGTCGCGAACGAATACACGAACCCGAAAATACAGACGGTACACAGCAACCCAACTTATGACGCTGAAGGAATCCCGCAAACAAGATAGGTTTGCACTTTACACCATCTACCAATCTGTAGAGGAGACCGGCTCGGAAAAATAGTCGAGGCCAAAACATCGAAGGTTGCATGCGAGACGCTGGAGAAAGCGTACAAAGGTGCCAATCGAGTAAAGCAGGTACGGTTGCACACTCTTCGTGGCGAGTTCGAAACGACAAAAAATGAAGGAGCGCGAAGGCATGTCCGAGTATATTGTTGAGAATGGCGAGCCATAAACTCGCCGGACACCGCCGGAAGTCGTCGGAGAAGAAGGCAGCTCGAACTGAAACTGGACTGAAGCTGAAAATGATGAAAGAGTTGAAGATAAGGTTCGAAGTACAGGGGCCGTCCGATATGATGCGCGCGTGATCTGAGGGCTGAAATTTGAAGATGGCGATTTAAAGATGCACCGTCTGATGGCGCGCGAAGATGATGAACGGCCAGGATGATATGTGAGCAACTTAAGCGGATGTTAAATCAGGCCCGTTGGATCAAGATCGTACGGTTGACGATGAGGGCGGGTTTTCACTTAATAAATCGTCATATGATTTATGCCTAAGTCACGAGCAAAGCATGGAAGATCTGGAGCGTCCGATCAGATGGAATCGACGGATGATATCACTCGACACTTATAACTTCAGTTTATATAAGCTGTGTAATTTCAAGTTTGAGCGATCATCTTAGCGAGCATATAGGTTTCTGTAGACTGAGAATCTCTGAGTGAAGTGAACACGAAAGTTGTAGAGGGCCGTGAGTGCTATAACTTTTGTGTTGAGAGTAAATAGAAACGAGGCTCGGTTGATCCGTGGATGTAGGCTGAACAGGCCGAACCACGTTAAATATTCTGTCAAAGAGTGTGTGTGTTTTCGATTGCATTGTCGAGCTGATTTGAGCTGCGATTGCTCAAATCAGTAAGATCGAGTTGCATACAGTGAAAGACCATTGAGTTGCGGTCTCAACGGTAGCAATTCCACAACATATATAATGAGAGTGCAAACCATCGTGAACCAGTTGAAGAGAAACGGCGAGGCCCTGACCGAGTCATCGAGAAAATTTTGCGGTCCCTGACGAACTAGTACGAGAAAGTGGTGTGTGCAATAGAAGAATCCAAAGATCTTGAAAAAATGACGGTCTATGAACTTTCTGGTTCACTCGAAGCTGCAATGAGAAAAAAAGAAGAAGCATGAGTCTTTAGACGAGGCCCTACAGACGAAATCCATTAATGACGACAAGGTGTTGTATACACACCACAGTCGAGGAAGAGGACGTGGCAACGAGGACGTGGTTTCGGTCAAAGCACAGGCCGAGGACGAGGCTACAATCACGAGAAAGGACAAAACAACAACCAAATTTGGAGAGGACGAGGTCGAGCATGAGGACGTGACGGCCGCCCAAATCGGCGGAGCGTTGAATGCTACAATTGCGGAGTTTGGACATTTTGCGAAGGACTGTTGGTCCAACAAGAAGATAGAAGAAAATGCAAATCCAGTCGCACAAGAAAAGCCAAAAAACGATGGCGTTCTCTTAATGGCGCTGGAGGATAAAAGTCCGGGTAGCGACATGGTGTGGTATCTTGACGCCGGTGCTAGCAATCACATGAGCGGGCACACATTTCTTGACGTATCTGAAGAAGATTGATAAACATATTTTTATATGTTTATATTTATGATAAGTAAGTCGTTTATGGGCTAAATTAAGTCGTCTTGATATGTTTTTAAAGGTTAATTAATTTATATATTTTTATGGATTTCAAGACGACAAATGGTGAACTTTGATGAATAAAACTGCTTTTCTCCGTGAGGAACTACACTGCGAAATTTATATGGTTGCGATCCTCTACGAGTCTAGTTTGTGGAAAAATTTACGGATTGGAATTTGAATATCCGAGCACAGTTATTTCATTTGTGCCGATGTTGCGCAGTCTGCCAAAAAAAATTTCGTTTGAACTCGGCCCATCAGCTTCAAAGCCCATTTAAAAGGAGGCCCAAGACCAGACCAGCCCACTAAACATCAACTTCGATCAGAACTTAAAGGAGACAAGCTGCTGATAAAAAGAACATGTGTTGGCATCATTTTCAACGATTAAGGCAACAACGCACGATAGGAGGAAAAATGTCAAGATTTCGGCTGCTTTGTGTATAAGGCTGCTCGATGTTTGAGATTGTCACTGAAACGCACGCGTACGAAGAATTTGGGCAAGATTTATACGTTTATTTAAAGAGGACAGAGTTGCTCAATTGGAGATATCTCCCAAATATCCAAAGGGAGGGGGGGAATGAGCTTACCCAAAATCAGAGAAAGGGCAGCGAACCAATACGTCTTTCAACCCCTCCCAACTTGTCCCAACCCGAAGCTGACCAATCCACGGCAGAACGGAAGCTGCAACACGTAGCAGATTCGAGCAAATTACATCCGTGACAGAAAGGGGCAGAGCTGTTGCGGGCAGCCACGGTGAGCTGTACCAATCTTAAGCAAGCAGAGAATATTTCCTTTGGGTTGAGTTACTTGTTGTGTTTGGGCTGAAATTATATCACGGCGGAGTAATTCACGGAGTAAAACGGAGGCAAGGAAAGGTTGAAGCTAGTCGCTCACCAGTTGTTCGACGAAAATACCCAACGAAGCTAGGCCGAAACTTGGGTTGATCATTGGGCTCCGACTGATTGTTAGCCGGTACTGAAATTCCTCAAGTTGGAATGGTTGTAAGCTATTTTGCCTTCTATCATTCTATCTTTCTGTGTATTCGATTATTATGTTTCGTAGCTAAACTTTGTCATAGTTGAAGCATTGTTCGAAACTTCGATTCATAATATTGTGAGATTATTATGCTTATGTGTACACGTTATTTAGGGATCTATGATCAATTATATAAATCGAGGTGGAGAACGATTACTCAAACTATTATGTTATGGTCGTTAGTTTCTATATTTTCCTTCGTTTATTCTTAGTTTAATTTCGTTTCTATATCAGTCTATTTTCAAAATATATTTTCGTTTATATGCTTTAATTTGGATTTCCGTTTGAAAAACAACCACCCCCTACCCTATTACTATTATTACTATTACCATTACTATTATTATTATTATATTATTATTATACTGTTACTATTATTATTATTATTATCGATCGAATTTTGATATAGAAGTAAATCAACCATCTTCCCTATGGAGACGATCCTTGCTTTCGCTATAGACATTAGTAAGGTTATAAATTTTATTTTTGGCCGTTCACGACGCAACCAAAGATCGAGGATGACCACGTGTCTTTTTGAGACGCATCGAAGATAGAAGTCAAAGGCCGAGGAAAAATATTTTTCATTCAAAATGATGACAAACAAGGATCGGTCGAGGATGTCTACTTCGTATCGGATCTAAAAACCAACATCTTAAGCATGGGGCAGTTGCTTGAAAATGGATCCTCGGTGTTCATGAAAGACCGTCACTACAACTACGAAACAAAGATGGTCGAATAGTTGCACTGAGATGGAAAGGAACCGAATGGTCGAACTCTCCAAGCGTGCCATGGTGCACGAAATGCCGATGATAGAGGGAGGAAAGAAGCTTTGCAAAAGTCGCTTTATTGGCAAACAGGCGCAGACGTCGTTTCAAAAGCACGCAAGATTTCGAGCAAGCAAACCGCTCGAGCTTATACAAGCCGATATATGCAGACCTATCACGCCGGCATCACTTAGCAAAAAAAAGATACTTCATCACGTTCCTCGACGATTACTCGTTGAAAACTTTGGTGTATTTCTTGAAGGAAAAGTCTGAGGCGCTGTAAATATTTAAAAAATTCAAGACTATGGTTGAGAAGGCGACAAGTTCAAGCATCAAGGCGCTCCGTTCAGATCAAGGTGGAAATATTGATACATATGTTTTACGTTAGATTGTGTAGATTGTGCAGCGTGGGAGTCATACTACCACGCCTTCATTAATTGGTTGTACAAACGGTATAGACGACCCCTTGTATAGCTTACTCCACTTTGAAGGGTCATACTACCACGCCGTTCACAGTTGCTGCAGTATGATGTTATAAGTCATTTTCCATTTTAGGGTTCTTGATTTAGAATAGATAGATTTGCTAGTTTTTTTTTCTCTTCTTAGTTTATTTTCAAGGCTTCGGGGAATCTGCATGGTCTATGATGAGTCTAAGTTGAGTTTCTTGCTGGTTTTTTTTTTGTGTGTTATCCAAATCGCCTGCTAACTCTCTAATTAGATACAATTATTCCACACTCCCCTTTGTTGGTCACTCACTTACCAGATATACAAAAGGAGGAAAGCAACTGAAGGGTGAAATAGAACGGGACTTCTGGTTCTCAAAGTTCAGTTTCGGCTTTCGTCTTCTCCAATTTTGCGATAAGGGTCTTTCTGGTAATTATTTTCTCCTCGAATCCTTCCCCGTGTTGGGAATAGAATTGCTCTGATACCACTTTCTTCGAAATTAGGACTTTGATAGGAAGGGAGGAACTTGATATCGAAGGCTAGTGTTCAGAGGAAGAGGCTTTATATTACAACACTTGTTTTGATTTTCACTTGCTTGATTGCTTGATACAACTCTAAGCTCCCATGGCCTATTTATACTAGTAACACATCCTTAATGTGTGGCTAAGATTTAGCCAACACCATACTTATCTAGAACATTCCACCAAAAATCTAGTTTCTATAATGTTCTTTAGAGTTCCATGGATATCTCTAGAATATCCATAGATTCTAGATTTTGGGCTAATAATTCACCTTGGCCCAAATACCAAATTCACCTCTTATTAGTCCAAGCCCAAATCAAGTTTATATTTTCAACACCCCCCTCCCAAACTTGATTTGGTATTCCGAGCGAACTTCATAGAATGGGGTATTCTTCAGTGGCTTGGTAGAAAATATCGGCTACTTGATCTTTGGACTTTACGTACTCCAGCTTCACTTCCTTCCTTGTAATGCGCTGTCTTCGATCATGACAGACTGCATTCTTAGCTAATTTTATTGCCGACTTGTCATCCTTGAGAATCATGTTTGGCTCCCTCTGTTGCATTTCCAATTCCTTAACCTTGTTTCTCTTGCGGGGGTACCTGTTGATTCCTACGTTCCGAGCTCTTGGTGCCTTTCCCAATCCATCAAGCGCATTCTGCAACTTCAGAATCTTATTAATTTCTTTGTCAATTCATACTCCGTGTACGTATCTTTATCGAGAACTCCATGTTCGAGAGCAGACTTCATATGCATTTTGTGTATTCTCCCATTATTTTCGTGGTAGCCAATGTCTGCTTCTTTACTGTACCCTTCAGACACCAAGCTTGTTGTATTTCTTTCACCTTCTCCTTTATGCCCCTTTTGAGTTTTTTGCTAACTCTCGCATGTCAATTTTCTCGATATATTTAGTTTTCCCATCCATGATATCTATCTCATTCATATCTTCTTGAAAGCTCATCGACCCACAATCTGCAAAGAGACAAATGAGAGTTTGATTGTTTTGATTTTCAGTTACCTTTGGTACTTCTTGTTGGCTCTTGAAGTGTGAGAGTCCCTCAATTGAGTACTTGTCTTCTCCAGATCCCGCAGGGGTAATCCTAGTATAGTATTGACCTCGTCTCTTGTCTTCTCTTCCACCGGAGTGTTATGCTCTTCTCCGAAATCAACATCGTCACCAACTAACTCATTAACTCCATGGACATGCTTCTGTTTCCACTCATGCAGCTGCTCCCAACGGTGTCTAGGTACCACTTATTGCATTCGCCGATCTCAATATCCTTATGAGCTAGCAGTAGAATCTCTTCTTCTCGATTTTTCTCTTCAATATAGTTAGCCCTTTCTTCGACTTCTTGATTCTACCGGCTCGACATTCGGAAGCGTAATGTCCGAATTCCTGACAATTATAGCACTTAATATGTGATTTGTCATACCTTGATCTCGAGTTACCTCTCCAGTAGCCTTTTGTCGAATAATCTTTTCCTTGATGATTATCTTGGTCGTCGTTGTTCGGTCTCCAACCTCGTTCGTATTTGTGTCCATGGCCTCCGCCTCGTTTTCCTCTATATCCTTGCCTGTAGCCTCGTCCTTGATATTTTTCCTCATTTTTCCTTTCTTTTGCAGAAATCAACTTGCAACTTAAGTAGCTGTTCTACGATCCATTCCCTCTTCCTTTTCTTTTCCTCATGGGCTTGCAATGAGCCCAACAGTTGCTCCATTGTCATTTTCTCTAGATCCTTAGTTTCTTCTATGATAGCTACGATGTGCTCAAACTTCGGGTCTAACGAGCGAAGAATTTTCTCCATGATTCTAACATCATCAAGTTTCTCGCCATTTCTTTTTAGTTGATTAGTTATTGCTAATACCCTTGAGAAGTAGTCCGACACAACCTCATCATGCTTCATATGCAATGCCTCAAACTCGGCTCTCAAAGTTTGAAGACGTACCTTCTTTACTGGATCCACTCCTTTATACGAGGTCTGAAGCTTTTCCCATGCTTCCGTAGCGTTCGTTGCTTCCGATACCTTCTCGAAAGCATCATCGTCCAATCCTTGATAGATCAAAAAGAGAGCTTTCTTGTCCCTCTTTCTCAGTTCTCTCAAACTATCCTTTTGAGTTTGAGATTGGGTTTCTTCATTCTTCGGCTCGACATAGCCTTTCTCCACGATATCCCGTACGTCTTGTGATTCGAGGAGCGCCTTCATCTTGATACTCCAATTGTCGTAGTTGCTCTTGTTGATGTCGGAACTTGGAAGGGAACCATGCCGCTCGCCATCGCCTTAGAATCTTCTAGCTCTGATACCACTTTGTTGTGAATAGAATTTCTCTGATACCACTTTGTTGGAAATTAGGACTTTGATAGGAAGGGAGGAACTTGATATCGAAGGCTAGTGTTTAGAGGAAGAGGCTTTATATTACAACACTTGTTTTGATTTTCACTTGCTTGATTGCTTGATACAACTCTAAGCTCCCATGGCCTATTTATACTAGTAGCACATCCTTAATGTGTGGTTAAGATTTAGCCAACACCATACTTATCTAGAACATTCTATCATAAAATCTAGTTTCTATAATGTTCTTTAGAGTTCCATGGATATCTCTAGAATATCCATAGATTTCTAGATTTTGGGCTAATAATTCACCTTGGCCCAAATACCAAAAATTCACCTCTTATTAGTCCAAGCCCAAATCAAGTTATATTTTCAACACCCCGACCATACGCAGTTTAGAGTCCAAGTTGGTCGTTCTTGCAACAACTCCTTCGATTTCCTTTTTTTTAAGCATATTAACACTAGATAACTCAGTCATATTATTGTCCATGTTGTTTCTTGCCTAAAGAGTCTTCAAAACTCCGGTTTCAATTCTTCTATCCTCTTGCACAGTTTCGAATTCGCATTTTCTGCAACTCCGAGTTTCAGTTCTTTAACTATCAGCCTTAACATTTGATGCACATTTTTGGTGGCAATTACTATGTTTTTTCTTCATCTGAGGATTGCCTTCCTTGAGCTTTCCATCTCTGATGGCACCGTTTCTTTTACATGCGATGAGCTTAACTCGGACCGCCACTACTCTCATGTTTTCTGTTCAAACCTGTGAAATAAACTGATCTGTCTGTCTTTTTCCTCTGTAAATCATGCAAGAGCACATAGTCATTACACCACCCCACCCCCAACCCCCCACCCTCATCGACATGATCCTCGGCCCGATACTTCTCTTCAGTCAGATTAGAAACTACATGCAGTAAGTCTTCCTTTTCCAGATTGCTTTTAAACTTCTCACAATGCACAGTAAGCTCGATTAGAATTGGTTTCTCTAATACGAAGACAATCGAACTATGCTTTGACCCACGTGAAGATGGCTCTGGTGTATGTTATTTTATTTCTTATTATTTATTGCATACATGATAATTACACATAGTTACTACGAGGATAAAATAAGTTCACATAGATGATTTCTGCTTCTTCAACAGACTTAAGGTGGCTTTGTTCAATGTTATTTTTGCGGCGCCCCTGACTCCTACCGCCCATTCTTACTACTACTTTATGTGACTGCATGTGATATAATTGAAATCTATATACGAAAATGCGTACAAAATTTTTCCTTTTATATAAAGAAAATTCTCCTGTACCGTACAAAATATGCCTAGGACATAAATACAAGGTAGAGTGCGCATGCGTGTTCAAAATAACCTATCGGCCCGCCACTCAGGTCGCATCCATGTACACACTGCCACCTCAAAAGTCCTCCGGAAGCTTCAAAAATTGGCCTCGCCTTCGTAAAGATCACGTACCGTGATCCCGTGAACCTACAACACATAAAATACGTGGAATGAGCTTATAAAGCTCAGTAAGTGAAAGCCATGCATGCTGTGCACGTGTCCTATCTCGCAAAGGCATCCGCGCCAATGCTCCCTAGACCTCATATTTTCCTTGTCTTGTCTTGTCATATAGGGCCCTCGGCTATCTTGCTATGCACCATCATGGAGCTCGAATCCACTAGGGATAAATAAATATAAGTGGCAATACCCACTCAAGGGAGGCTAACCCTAGGGCGCCTTTTCTGTCCCAAGGTGGTTTCATACGCCACGCGGACGCTTCACACTGGTAGCCTAATCTGAGGTAGTCAACACCCGAGGTACCCTCGGTGTCGCTTACACCCTCAGTTCGCACCCTCCAGCTTTCACGGCCCGCCATGAGGGCATTAGCCCTAAAATCATGTCTTGCCTTGTACATGTCATGTCATAACGGTAGCGCCATACGACGTCACCATGGTAGCATAGAAGAGCCGTGACTCAACTGTGAGTCGACATCAGACGCCCATATCGGCGAATCTTTATCGCTCTCAGGCGATCGTATAGTATGCACGCTCTTATTTCATGCCTTTTTGTACTAAACGTGCGCGCATATGCTCGTGTCGTGAATATGCATGTCATGCCATGTAATTAAATCATGCGTGTCATGTAACTCAAATAAGTCATGTAGGAAGTCACGTAAATTCACATAAGCATATAACACGTAATTTATGCACATCCAATTATGTGTTGTAGTTGGGACTTCCACTTACCTGGTATCCTTAGCTATTAAATTTATCGTACGGTAAGTCGTAAATCTTCAAACCCTACTCCACGGTTTGATATGAGCTCTAAAAAGAAACCCTCGTTAACTCCACTTGGACAGATCCTAATTGTATAAAATGTTTAGAGCATCTTAGGTTATGTTAGCAAATAAAAACGTGGAGTTAGTTTAAGGATATACCTACTCCAAGCTTCTTTATTTCCAAGCTTCTTCGATTCGTTTCTGGCTTGAAAATTTCTCCTCTTTATTACTTAGACTATTCGATAGTTTTTAACTAAATTAATATAATTGATTCTTCATTCCATTCTTATCTCTTAGTTGGCGTATTCAACTTAACAAATGACATATCATCAGGTTATCAACACTTATCCCCTCCTAAGTGATCGCCGTTATTATATTATTAAAAGGGTTACCTATCAATTTAAGTTTTTGTCTTACCCTTTCTTTATAGTTAAGGAATCGATTTTTATGATGATATTATTTCCTAGATTCATGTGTTGCTATTATCATACTATTATGTAAAATTTCCTTCCTCACTAAGCTCTCGTGATTTATGAAGCTTCTCTAGTCCCATTTCTTATGACTTAGTAGTAGACCTTATAATATTAATTTACTCATTTCTTCCTTTGCTAAATCATCGAGTCATGTGAAATTATTATATCTTAATCCCTTCCACTATGTTATCGAAATAGCTTAAATTGCTTAAGTAACAATTTTAGTCTTATAATCCTTTCCTTAATATTAAAGTAATGGACTATAATTATTCCAAATCTTAGTTTCTGAAAACTTTTATTTTAATATTAAAACTGTTTCCCCTATGCTTCGAATCTTACAAAACCCTAGATTTAAGACCTTCTGGGTTAGCATGCCATGTACTAGAAACCCTAAAATCAATAAACTAACCTCAATTAAATTAATTCCTCTAATTTCTAATTCATATATGTCATGTTAGCACATAGCATAAAATTATTTAGGCATATAAAAGTCACACACATAACTCATGTAGTCATGTAAGCCATATAATATGTATGCATATTTATTGGCCGGCTTACTTACGGGACTCGGGTATTACATCCTCCCCCCCTTAAAAGGGATTTCGCCCCCGAAATCAGGTAGGGAGAAACAGCTCAGGGTAGTGGTTCTCATGTCATCTTCCCGTTCCCACGTAGCTTCTTCCGTGGACTGATTCTGCCACAATACCTTGACTAACGGAATTTCTTTATTTCGTAGTCGTTTCATATCGTACATAAGGATTTCCACTGGTTTCTCCTCGTAGCTCAAATCTGGCTTGAGTTGTTGCTGAAGATTCTCAGTATTCAGCACATGGCTTGGGTCTGCGACATACTTTCGCAACGTTGATACGTGAAAAATATCATGTACTTGAGCTAGCGAATTCGGTAGTTCCAATTGATAGGCAACTTCGCCAACTTTTCTGAGGATTCGAAACGGTCCTATGTAACGCGGACTTAGCTTACCTTTCTTTCCAAATCGCCTCACGCCTTTCATTGGTGACACCTTCAGAAATACAAAATCCTCTGCTTGGAATTCCAGTGGTCTACGCTTTTGGTCTGCGTAGCTTTTCTGTCTGTTTTGAGCCGTCTTCATCCGTTCACGTACCTTTGATATTGCTTTCGTCATTTCTTGCACTAGATCAGGGCCTAGTATCGCCCGTTCTCCAACTTCATCCCAGTGAATTGGAGATCTACATTTGCGTCCGTATAGCGCTTCATATGGAGCCATTCCGATTGTTGCGTGGAAGCTGTTGTTATAGGAGAATTCAATCAACGGAAGATATCTGCTCCAATTTCCTTTAAAATCGAGCACACAGGCTCTTAGCATATCTTCCAAGGTCTGGATTGTTCGTTCAGACTGCCCGTCTGTCTGAGGATGGTAGGCAGTACTGAAAGATAACTTTGTTCCCATGGCCTTCTGCAAACTCATCCAGAATTGGGATAAGAATCTTGAATCACGATCGGAAACAATCGAGATTGGAACTCCGTGAAGGCGTACTATTTCTTGAATATATAGTTCCGCGTATCTTTCCATTGAAAATGTTGAGCTGATAGGCAGGAAGTGAGCGGACTTGGTTAATCGATCAACGATGACCCATATAGCGTCGTGGCCTTTCACAGTCTTAGGCAAGCCAACAACGAAGTCCATGGTAATGTGGTCCCACTTCCATTCAGGTACTGGCAGGGATTGTAAGGTTCCTGCCGGTCGTTGATGCTCTGCCTTGATTTGCTGACACGTTAAGCATTGGCTCACAAAAGTTGCGATTTCTCTTTTCATCCTGGCCACCAGTAGTTGGCTCGTAGATCTCTGTACATTTTTGTTGCCCCTGGGTGAATAGAATATACAGTGGTATGAGCTTCCATCATGACAGTCTTGCGGAGTTCGGGGTCGCTAGGAACATAGAGACGTCTTCTATAGTATAAACTTCCGTCGTCTCGTATGGTGAAGTCTGCTGATCTTTGCTCTATAGGAGTTTCTTGATTTTCAGATATAATTCGTCATTCTCCTGGGCTTTCGTAATTTGTTCCATCAGTGTAGGTCGAAGTGTTAATGCCGCTAATCTCGCTTCGATTTCACCCATTGGTATCACTTCTACTTCGAGTCTTTGTAGCTCTGTATTCACAGTCTTGCGGCTTAGTGCATCAGCTACTACGTTCGCCTTTCCTGGGTGATAACTGATTACACAGTCGTAATCCTTAACCAATTCAAGCCATCGCCGTTGTCGCATGTTCAACTCCTTCTGGGTGAAGAAGTATTTCAGACTCTTGTGGTCTGTGAAAATTTCGCATCGCTCGCCGTATAGGTAGTGCCTCCAGATCTTGAGAGCGAATACTACAGCGGCAAGCTCTAGGTCGTGAGTCGGATAGTTCTTCTCATAATCCTTGAGTTGTCGCGAGGCATATGCTACGACATTTCCATTCTGCATCAGAACACACCCTAGGCCATTCTTAGATGCATCACTATAGACAGAAAATCCTCCAGTGCCTGTAGGGATAGTTAGCACTGGAGCCGTAGTGAGTCGTCGTTTAAGTTCTTGAAAACTCTGCTCGCAAGCGTCGTCCCATTTGAATGGAGTATTCTTCTTTGTTAGCTTCGTCAGGGTTGATGCGATCTTGGAGAAATCTTTAATAAACTTCCGATAATACCCAGCTAGTCCGAGAAAACTTCGTATTTCTGTCACGTTCGTCGGTTGAGGCCAGTTGTTAATAGCCTCGATCTTGCTGGGATCAACAGAAATTCCAGCTCCTGAGATAACGTGTCCAAGAAATGCGACTTGATTGAGCCAGAACTCGCATTTCTTGTATTTCGCATACAACTGCTTTTCTCGTAATATTTCTAGCACGATCTTCAGGTGTTGTTCATGCTCCTCTTTGGTCTTCGAGTAGATGAGAATGTCATCGATGAATACGATGACACATTTATCGAGAAATGGTTTGAATATCCGGTTCATCAAGTCCATGAATGCCGCTGGCGCATTAGTCAGCCCGAAAGGCATGACTAGGAATTCGTAGTGTCCATAGCGGGTACTAAAAGCTGTTTTCGGAACATCATCTTCTCGAATCTTCAACTGATGATATCCTGATCTTAAGTCAATCTTCGAAAAGACAGTTGCGCCTTGCAATTGATCGAATAAGTCATCAATTCGAGGAAGGGGATACTTGTTCTTGATCGTAATCTTGTTCAGTTCCCTATAATCGATGCAGAGTCGCATCGATCCATCCTTCTTCTTAACGAATAAGACTGGTGCTCCCCAGGGTGAGAAGCTCGGCTGAATGAACCCTTTTTGCAACAGTTCATCCAATTGCTCCCTCAATTCCTTCAGCTCAGCTGGAGCGAGTCGGTACGGTGCCTTAGAAATTGGTGCCGCTCCTGGCACTAGGTCAATCGTGAATTGAATCTCACGATCCGGCGGAAGTCCGGGTAAGTCTTCAGGGAATACATCGGGAAAATCTTGTACTACTGGGACCTCTTCTAGTTTTGGAGTTACACGTTCCTCAGATGATATCGCAAATATCAGATAAGCTTCGCATCCTGTCTTGAGTAATCGATGGGCCTTCATTGCTGAAATCTTGGGAATCTTATTCCCCTTTCTAGTTCCCGTGAATGTGAATGGTTTGGTGTTTTCTAGGTTAAAGGTCACTTGCTTACGGTTACAGTCAATAACTGCTCCGTATTTCGATAACCAGTCCATTCCAAGGATTACTTCATAATCGTTCATTGGAATGACTATCAGGTCAACGGGTAAGGTCCTATCGTTCACTAGTACGGGGCTATCTCGTAAGATTTGGTTGGTTCTCATAGAGGTTCCGTGAGGGATGGTAACGTTGTATTCGTAGCTAACTAGGTTAGGCGTAACCCCGAGTCTCACCACATAGTTTAGTAGATGCAAATGAATGCGTGGCTCCTGAATCAACTAATATGTATGTCGGGGTTGAATGGATAAGGAGAGTACCTGCCACCACAGACGGATTGTTCTCCGCCTCTTCAGAAGTCAGCGTGTAAACCCTAGCAGGTACCGTAGGTGGCCTAGTTTGAGCAGGGGCTTGACTTCCAGACGCCACTTCCGTGCATGCCTTGGAGAAATGGCCTGTCTTGCCGCACTTATAGCAAGTAGCGTTTTGAGAATAGCACACACCCAGATGTCGTCGTGTGCACCTGGGACATGGAGGTATGCTCATTGGAGGTCTTCCCTGATTAGGACTGATTGGTTGAGGAGGTCCAGGTCGGTTCTGGAAGTTAGGCCTGACATTCCTAGGGTTAAAGGGCTTCTTCGGGTTGCCTCCACTCCACTTCGGCCCTTGGATAAATTTTCTTTTTGCTTCATGGGCTCGCATGATTCGGAGCTCAGCTTGCTCCGCCATTAATGCGCGTTCGGCAACTTGAGCATAGGTGGCTCCTTGGGATCCGGCCATGTTCACGTCTCTATATAACTCAGGCTTCAGGCCTTCCAAGAAACGCTCCACCTTTAATGCATCTGTGCTCACCATGTGAGCTGCGAACCGGGATAATTGCTCGAATTTTCTGATATACTCTGCTACGGTCATCGAGCCCTGGCGTAAGTTGATGAATTCATTCATTCTTTGGGCTCGCACCGGGGCGGTGAAGTATTTGCTCCTAAAGAGCTCCTTGAACCGGTCCCACGTCATCGTAATAGGATCTTCGAAGGCGACAATAGTATCCCACCAATGGCCTGCACTTCCTCTCAACAGGAAGGCAGCACATAACACCTTTTCATTTTCAGGAATGCGGCTGTATTGGAACATGCTTTCCAGAGTTCGAAGCCAATCTTCAGCCGCTGTAGGGTCAACGGCATCTTCAAAAGTCGGGGGATTGAGTTTGCGAAATCTTTCCCCAACTATTTCGACTCTTTCTGCCTGAGAGAGATTATTACTAGATTGTCCGCCCGCATTTCGCTGTTGCATCATTTCTTGGATTTGTGCGGATTGCTGGCGAACAAGTTCGGTAAGCTGAAGAATCGCTGTATCGCGATTATCGGTTGATGTTTCGGGCTCTTTACCTTTGCTAACACTTCCGCTACCCTCACTTCTTGTTCTACCCATTCTTGTCCTGATACCCTAATAGTCCCTATGGCCAATAAATTACGCACATACAACATTCATAGGAATATAAAACTTACTAGCAAGGCCGCTTCCGTGCTTTTGAGTGTGTGTACATGGACAGTCTACAGAACTTGTAACCGAAAGCTCTGATACCACCTGCGGCGCCCCTGACTCCTACCGCCCATTCTTACTACTACTTTATGTGACTGCATGTGATATAATTGAAATCTATATACGAAAATGCGTACAAAATTTTCCTTTTATATAAAGAAAATTCTCCTGTACCGTACAAAATATGCCTAGGACATAAATACAAGGTAGAGTGCGCATGCGTGTTCAAAATAACCTATCGGCCCGCCACTCAGGTCGCATCCATGTACACACTGCCACCTCAAAAGTCCTCCGGAAGCTTCAAAAATTGGCCTCGCCTTCGTAAAGATCACGTACCGTGATCCCGTGAACCTACAACACATAAAATACGTGGAATGAGCTTATAAAGCTCAGTAAGTGAAAGCCATGCATGCTGTGCACGTGTCCTATCTCGCAAAGGCATCCGCGCCAATGCTCCCTAGACCTCATATTTTTCCTTGTCTTGTCTTGTCATATAGGGCCCTCGGCTATCTTGCTATGCACCATCATGGAGCTCGAATCCACTAGGGATAAATAAATATAAGTGGCAATACCCACTCAAGGGAGGCTAACCCTAGGGCGCCTTTTCTGTCCCAAGGTGGTTTCATACGCCACGCGGACGCTTCACACTGGTAGCCTAATCTGAGGTAGTCAACACCCGAGGTACCCTCGGTGTCGCTTACACCCTCAGTTCGCACCCTCCAGCTTTCACGGCCCGCCATGAGGGCATTAGCCCTAAAATCATGTCTTGCCTTGTACATGTCATGTCATAACGGTAGCGCCATACGACGTCACCATGGTAGCATAGAAGAGCCGTGACTCAACTGTGAGTCGACATCAGACGCCCATATCGGCGAATCTTTATCGCTCTCAGGCGATCGTATAGTATGCACGCTCTTATTTCATGCCTTTTTGTACTAAACGTGCGCGCATATGCTCGTGTCGTGAATATGCATGTCATGCCATGTAATTAAATCATGCGTGTCATGTAACTCAAATAAGTCATGTAGGAAGTCACGTAAATTCACATAAGCATATAACACGTAATTTATGCACATCCAATTATGTGTTGTAGTTGGGACTTCCACTTACCTGGTATCCTTAGCTATTAAATTTATCGTACGGTAAGTCGTAAATCTTCAAACCCTACTCCACGGTTTGATATGAGCTCTAAAAAGAAACCCTCGTTAACTCCACTTGGACAGATCCTAATTGTATAAAATGTTTAGAGCATCTTAGGTTATGTTAGCAAATAAAAACGTGGAGTTAGTTTAAGGATATACCTACTCCAAGCTTCTTTATTTCCAAGCTTCTTCGATTCGTTTCTGGCTTGAAAATTTCTCCTCTTTATTACTTAGACTATTCGATAGTTTTTAACTAAATTAATATAATTGATTCTTCATTCCATTCTTATCTCTTAGTTGGCGTATTCAACTTAACAAATGACATATCATCAGGTTATCAACACTTATCCCCTCCTAAGTGATCGCCGTTATTATATTATTAAAAGGGTTACCTATCAATTTAAGTTTTTGTCTTACCCTTTCTTTATAGTTAAGGAATCGATTTTTATGATGATATTATTTCCTAGATTCATGTGTTGCTATTATCATACTATTATGTAAAATTTCCTTCCTCACTAAGCTCTCGTGATTTTATGAAGCTTCTCTAGTCCCATTTCTTATGACTTAGTAGTAGACCTTATAATATTAATTTACTCATTTTCTTCCTTTGCTAAATCATCGAGTCATGTGAAATTATTATATCTTAATCCCTTCCACTATGTTATCGAAATAGCTTAAATTGCTTAAGTAACAATTTTAGTCTTATAATCCTTTCCTTAATATTAAAGTAATGGACTATAATTATTCCAAATCTTAGTTTCTGAAAACTTTTATTTTAATATTAAAACTGTTTCCCCTATGCTTCGAATCTTACAAAACCCTAGATTTAAGACCTTCTGGGTTAGCATGCCATGTACTAGAAACCCTAAAATCAATAACTAACCTCAATTAAATTAATTCCTCTAATTTCTAATTCATATATGTCATGTTAGCACATAGCATAAAATTATTTAGGCATATAAAAGTCACAACACATAACTCATGTAGTCATGTAAGCCATATAATATGTATGCATATTTATTGGCCGGCTTACTTACGGGACTCGGGTATTACAATTTTCTCTTGCGTTTCAGTTGGAATAGTTGCACACCGCCATAGTCTGATAAGTTTCTGAGTTTGCAGCGAAGTTTGTCTTCCAAAACCACCATAAGTACATTTTCTTTATATTTTACTGATATAGGTAAATGATCATGATGTCGGCAAGTAAAAGAAAAAAATATGGTTCATTGGACGAACGTAAAGAAATGAAAGTTGAACGTGTTAGAAAAAAGAAAAAGCTATGTAGTAATCTGAATATGAGCGTTGACCCATCACTATGCTTAGCATCAAGATTACCAAATGTAGCAAGTTGTGAATTTTGTAATGCAAAACGGATATGAAGTGGTCCCGGTACGATATGGATGTAAACACTAAGTTCTAAAACTGGTGACTAAATGTTGGAACAAATGTTGGGTCAACACTGACGCCGACACAGAACGCACAGCGGAATATTTAACGAACTTAGAAAGGAAAGATGGTAAACACGAGATGTAAATCTGTGCAGCGAGTTATAAAACTTGTTGCGTGCCTCAAGCGAAAATCCACTACAGCAATGGATGGAAAATAACTATCCGAAGATAGTATAAACAAGCCTAGAAAAACTACGAATCTAAACGATCCTGAAAACTACGAATCTAACGATTCTGAAAAACCTACGAAGTACTAAGACTTCTGAAAACTCAATACTAGGCTAGAAGACAACTCTCGTCATATATAAAACTCGCTCAAACTCGATAGATGTTTCGAACATAGTTTTCGCTCTTTTCGCTCAATATTTTTCCATGAAAAGCTCTCTCGAAAATCGAAATTATGGCAGCTCGAAATCTCCTTATTTTATAGGCCTTGGCTTTCTCTGAATTGGTATGAGATCCCTTGATAATCTCCCAAAATATCTCCTTGAGACTAATTCTCTTTTGATCTTCAAATCTTCTATTTTTAGTAAGTGCACTCCTATTTTCGCTCCAGTTTATCCACGCGGTTTCAACACTGTTTGAACCCTTCCTATCCTTATCCAAGACCTGGAAATACTAAGAAAATACCCCGTAATTAATTTAAATAAGTTTTGGGCATGAAAGATAAAACTGAAGGTTGACCAGTTCTCAGCCAACAATGTCGACTGGAATGAGAGATCAACATTATTGTCAACATTGAGCTAGTCAACATTAACAATCTCCCCCTTTTTATCTTTCTTCCCAAAACACGCGCAGAATTAAAAGTTCCAAAACTCCCCCTGAAGGCAAAATCTACTCAACCACAAAACATTAAAAGATGGATAGAGTAAACGCAAACAGAATAGCGATTGAACTATTCAAAGTACTACGAAAATAGTACATAGCCATAACAAGGTCTAAAGTTAAACATCTGCAAAATATATTCGGCAAATAAGCAGGCAAACATGTAAACATACAGGAGAAGCAAATCAGCATGCACTTAGTAAAAACAAATTAATCTTGACATGCAAAACTAAAAATCAGAATAAATTATGCATGCAAAAATAGAAAGGATCAGAGCTTCACTCTCAATGGAGTATGGAGTTTCCTTCTGATACTTTCTCGGCTGCTTCTCCTTCTTGGTCAGCTCCCCCTGATTTCCTTCTCCCCCTTTTTATCTGCACAACCTTCTCCCCCTTTGGGAAGAAAGAAAAAAACTCAGAGAACTTCTCTGTTAGCCAACTTGCAGATGTCGAGGTAAATGTGGGACTCAGAAACAACATTCTGAGTCTCAGAAACAAGTTAGTTCGCCATAAAGAAATCAAAGATACATTCAGTAAATTGAGATGCAAGGCAGAATGAATAACTCTTGATTATATCAAATAAAGTCAAGAACAGAGAGTAATTCAGTATGAAGTTCGAACTATGAAATAGGATATGCGAAAGTGATGAGATCTCAAGTCGAACCTAAACGGGAGAAATATCCAACGGCACAAATAAAACGATCACTCAGTAAATAGGAATAAATCGTGATGTAAGCAAGCTGAGTAAATCCAACAGTTGGAATAAAGACCATTTAGACAGTTTGAGGATATGGTCGAATTAGGTCAAACTTGTCTAAGTAAACATGGAGCTAAAAACAGTATATGGAGAAATCGTCATGTGAAAATATAGGAGCAAATCAGATTATGATTCAACAAAAAATACCAAGTCAAAAATCACAGTAGAATCAAGCGAGACTAACCGTTTGGATGACAATGAGGATCACTTGAGACAAGCGTAACGAGCTGTTCTTCGAGGAGATCTAATGCAATTCTGAGAGATATCTAAACTAAACACATGAAACTGACACATGCAAGCCCAAAAGCTAATGCAAATAAACGAATGCAAAAAAATATAGCATGGTCAAACTGACAGTCACATATGTTGCTCCAACATAAGACTCAACATTCTACTCTGAAATTCGAGACTTTTCTGTTCAACACCCTAAACTCAATTCCTTTCATTTTCTGCCCTACTCACCTCAGTTATAGATAATAAAATGCACAGCCCTTATAAGATCCTTATCATCAAGGTTAGGATTTTTGTCACAAAGAGTGCATCGTCACCGCGAATGCCGTGCACCTAGGGAAGCTTATTACCTAAACCTGTATCTTGAAAAAGGACAACGAGCAAATTCTTTTTTTTAGGAAGTGGGTCATTTCAGGGAACGTTCTATGTGATTCAAATCATTTCACAGAATAACAGAGAGAACATTAAATCAAATATCAAAGCAGTAACAATCAAGTTCGACATATGCTATGTTGATCCAAATGTTGGACCAACATTCAGACAAACTGATGCAAACCTATGGACATTTTCAGGTCCGAAAACCTTTCAAAATCCAATGCTTTCGTGAAAAAGTCAGCTAACTGATGTTTCGTGCCTATATGCTCAATGCGCACTAATTCTTTCTCTACCATATCTCTCAGAAAATGATGTCTTATATCTATATGCTTCGTGCGTGAATGCTGGATGGGATTCTTAGATATGTTGATGGCACTAAGGTTGTCACAATACATGAAACTGACTCGCACTCTAAACCATAGTCGCACAACATGCCATTCAACCATATTAATTGCGTACAGCAACTACCCGCAGCAACATACTCAGACTCATCAGTAGATAAAGACACACAATTCTGTTTCTTACTGTACCATGCAACTAAATTGTTACCTAAGAAGAAACAGCCGCCACTTGTGCTCTTGCGATCATCCTCGTCACCTGCCCAATCAGCATCCCTGTAGCCTATAAGACTCATATTAGTATCTTTAGAGAACCATAACCCTAGGCTACACGAACCACTCACATATCGAAGTATACGTTTAACGGCATTTAAGTGAGAAATCTTAGGCTCAGACTGATATCTAGCACAGACACATACGCTATACATAATATCAGGTTTACTCGCTGAAAGATAAAGCAAACTGCCTATCATGGATCGATATAATGTGGGGTCAACATTCTGTCCAACATTGTCCTTACATACCTTTTGTGATGAACCCTTGGAGTTTTCATACCTTTGTCGTGTCCAATCCGAACTTCTTCACAGTGTTCTTAGCGTATTTCTCTTGGGACATAAAGATCCCATCGCTACTTCACTTAATCTGCAAGCCTAAAAAATAAGTTAGTTCCCCGGTCATGCTCATTTCGAACGTAATATCCATCGCCTGCACAAACTGATCTAACATAGGCTGTGAGCTTGAGCCAAAAACAATATATTCAACATAAACTTGGGCAATCAAAACATCCGAACCAACCTTTTTACAAAAAGAGTGCGGTCGGCCTCACCTCTTACGAACCCAAACTCTAATAAGAACGTGGCTAACCTCGCGTACCAAGCTCGAGGTGCTTGCTTTAATCCATATAAAGCTTTCTGCAGCTTAAAAACATGGTTAGGAAAATGTGGATCCCCAAATCCCTTAGGCTGTTCAACATAAATATCTTTATCAATATACCCATATAAAAACGCACCATTAACATCCATTTGGTGTAACGTGATGTTAAGCCAACATGCAAGGCTAATAACAACCTAATTTATTCTAACCTAGCCACGGGAGCAAACGTCTCATCAAAATCTATGCCCTCAACTTGCGTATAACCCGAGCTACTAAACGTGCTTTGTTCATAACAACTCTACCAAGTTCATCAGATTTATTCTTAAAGATCCACTTCGCGCCTATGACGTTAATGTCCTTCGGCCGTGGGACTAAGGTTCATACTTGGGTTTTTTCTCAAACTGCAAGAGTTCCTCTTGCATCGCATTTATCCAGAAATTATCCTTGAGAGCTTCAAGGACATTCTTAGGTTCTATCTCAGAAACAAAACAATTAAAACGTACCTCAGCGTATACTGTGTTCATGAATACGTTTCTTACCATAGACTCATAATCCTTGTGCGGCTTGTCTCGGGTTTTCCTACCTTCGTTCACATCTCCAATAATTAAGTCTGTGGGATGGTCTTTTTGAATCTTAGCTGGCGGGTCTCTACGAACTTCACTGGGTCCAGCCTCGGTGTTCTGTTCTGGCACAGATGTTGAGTCAGAGGTCGGGTCAACATCATCGTCCACATTCTCCTCTGTTTCGTCCACAGCTTGTATAACATCTGAAATATCAACTTGAGGAGACACTTTGCTAAGATCAGTAGCATCATCAACCACAATATTTACCGACTCCTGAACAGACTTCAAGTGCAAGTTATACACACGATAAGCACGACTATTAGGCGAGTATCCAAGAAAAATACACTTGTCGCTTTTCGAATCAAACTTGGGTCAAGTACTCACGATCATTTAACATGTAATAATAACACCAAAAACATGAAAATACTTGACAGTCGGCTTTTTCCCATTCAATAATTCATACGAAGTCATTTTAGTACCATGACGAAAGAAAACTCGATTAGATATATGACATGCGATATGCAAAGCTTCAGCCCAAAAACGCTTAGAAATACTCTTAGAGTGCAGCATAACACGTGCCATTTCTTGCAATGTTCTATTCTTCCTTTCGGCCACCCCATTTTGTTGGGGCGTCTTAGGAGATGAATACTCGTGAATAATACCTTTCCTATCACAGAATTCATCGAATAATTGATTCTAAAATTCCCTACCATGATCAGACCTAATACGAAATACAGAAGCACTGAAATTATTCTTAACCATAGCACAAATGTTTTGAAAAAAACGAACGACTCAGATTTTTCCTTAAGAAAGTAAATCCATGCATATTTAGAGTAATCATCAACGAGCACATAAGCATATTTCCTACCACCAATGCTATCTACTTCCATCGGACCCATCAAATCCATGTGAATAAGCTGAAAACAATGAGCAGTTTTAAAATGTTGGGTAGCATGTTGGTCACATTATGGCTAGCATGCACTTGCTTACCCTTCAAAAATGACTCAGATACAACCTTACCAAACTCCTTAAGTTTCGGAATGCCTCTGACTGCTTCGTGTTTGATAAGTTGCTCCATAGTTCGATAGTTGACATGGCCCAGTTTGTAATGCCAAAGGATGACATCGTCCTCGGCCTTAGAGAGTTGGCACACGCCCTTCACACCAGATTTTTCACCGACTAGATAGCAGTTGTCACTCGATCTTTTCCTGCCATAACTCGACCACCATTGCTGTTAAAAACCTCACAACATCCCTTATTAAATCTTACCTCAAGGTGTCGTCGCATAACTGACTTATGCTAATCAGATTAGCCACAAGTCCGTCGACGTGTGGAACGTTGCTTAGCACCAGCTCCGAACGTCACAGACCCACTCTTTAAAGGCGTGTACTCACTAAGTTATTCTTTGGTACCCGTCATATGTCGGGAACATCCGCTATCGAAGTACCAAGAACATGTCACGTTAGCTCGCAAAGAGGTATACACAACATTGCACTTATGCACGGAACTTCTCTACCCAAACTTTCTTAGATGATAAAACAGCATTTGGATTACCAGAATTTGAAGGTGAGCTAGCTGAACTTTCTCCAGACATACGTTTCAACACTGATTACTCAATGTTGAGCGGGATGTTGGATGACATTTCAGCTGACATCGGTTTCTTCGCAGAAAACTCCCCCTTCAATTTCCAGCAATATGGCTTAATATGACCAGGCTACTTGCAATTATCACATTTAAATGACACATCCTTAAATTTTCTAGCAGCATGCTTAGAACTAGTCTTAACAATCACATTCTCACTAACATCACTAGAGGCATTTTTTCCTTCACAAAAACTATCTTAGGCCGAACATTGATCATGGGTTTAGGATCATCAGAGATGGGCTGAGAATTAAACCCTAAACCTTGCTTATCAAAAATACCTAACGATAATACCTCATCAAGGGTCGATTTACCCTTGTTCAACTTTGTAAAAGTCTCATCGGCTTCGTCGACTCGTTTTTGGAGCTTGTCGATCTCCTTGTCCTACGTGTCAGCACGACCTCTATTTTACTCAACCCTTTCACCAAGCTTTCAATCATATTTTCATTTTTCTCATTCTCCTCGGACAGTACTTTAACTGCAGCGTTGAGTTGCTCGTTTTTCGCCTTTTCTATTTCATATTGTGTGGATAGTAGCTTAAGGGCTTCGTTCGTCTGAGCTTCTTCGCAACATTCTGTTCTTGCATCATCTGAACTCAAACCCATCAAACAGTTTGAATCATCCTAATCGAAAATAATATGTTTTTCAGATGTTGAGTCAGATGTTGACTCAACATCAGTTACCGCAGTGAAGCCGATTTGATGATCTTCGTCGTCCGAGAAGGATTGAATGGTCACTGATGATTGCTTAGCCTCCTTTGCACACTGTTCTTCCTCTTCATCATCGAAGAGATCGACCAAAGTGATTTCCATGCTTGCGAAGGGTGTTCGCGCATTCATTGGCATAATGACCCCAGCCCCTGCATGCATGACATCTCACTAATCCAAGTCACTCTTCTTCTTTCCGTCAGTATTGCGTTTGAAGTATGGAGGCGCAGACGAAGGTTCTGTTTTGGCATTCTGGCCCTTCGTGAATGTTGGGCCGACATTCTGCTCAACATTCTTCTTCTGAAGGAACTTTGTAAATTTCTTCACGAACATGGCCATATCCTCATCATTGTCAGAGTCAACTTTATCAGTTTGCACCTTGGACGACTGACTGACTAGAGCAATTCTTTTGCCGCGTGATGCCCTCTTTTGGACGTCAAGATTGGTCTCGTAATTCTTCATGATGTTCATCAACGTGTTGAACTCCATATTGGACAAGTTGTGTGCTTCCTCGACCGCCGCTACCTTCACATTAAACTTTTCAGTTAGCGTACGTAAAGCTTTAGAAACTAGTACCTTATTCGCAATGGGATCTCCGAGACTAGCACACTCGCTCGAAATCGTCAGAATCTTCCCGAAGTATGTGGAGATATCCTCGTCTTCCTTCATTCTGAGGTTTTAAACTGATTGAGGAGATATCGTAGTTTGGTTTCCCTCACACCCGCATCGCCTTCACAGTACATCTGAAGTAGATCCCACGCGTTCTTTCCCGTTGAACAATACTGAATGATCTTGAACATGAAAATATCCACCGATGAGAAATGGCATTAAGAGCTTGTCGTTATACTCGGCCACATTCTTTTCAGCAATAGTCCACTCCTCGATTGGTTTGTCAACAACTTCGCCATCGGCATCTGGAGGAGTTTGAGGTGGTGTGTATCTGTTGAGAACAGCTTCGCACGCTTGCACATCTATGGACTTGATGCATTGGCGCACACGGACTTTCCAATACGCATAGTTGGAACCGTCTAACACAGGGACTTTGCTGAGATGGTTTGAGCTTGTAACATCCATAGAAAAGGATAAAAAACGCTTAGTCACGTCAAGCGGAGGCTCTGATACCACTTTGAAGTGGTTCCGATACGATATCGATGTTAAAATACTAAGTTCTAAAACTGGTGACTAAATGTTGGAACAAATGTTGGGTCAACACTGACGCCAACACAGAACGCACAGCGGAATATTTAACGAACCTAGAAAGGAAATATGGTAAACACGAGATGTAAATCTGTGCAGCAAGTTATAAAAACTTGCTGCGTGCCTCAAGGCGAAAATCCACTACAGCAATGGATGGCAAAATAACTATCCGAAGATAGTAAAAACAAGCCTAGAGAAACTACGAATCTAAACGATCCTGAAAACTACGAATCTAACGATTCGGAAAAACCTACGAAGTAATAAGACTTCTGAAAACTCAATACTAGGCTAAACGACAACTTCGTCATATATAAAACTCGCTCAAACTCGATATATGTTTCGAACATAGTTTTCGCTCTTTTCGCTCAATATTTTTCCATGAAAAGGTCTCTCGAAAGTCGTAATTATGGCCGCTCGAAATCTCCTTATTTTATAGGCCTTGGCTGCCTCTTGAATTGGTATGAAATCCTTGATAATCCCCCAAAATATCTCCTTGAGACTAATTCTCTTTTGATCTTCAAATCTTCTATTTTTAGTAAGTGCACTTCTATTTTCGCTCCAGCTTATCCAGGCGGTTTTCAACACGGTTTGAATCCTTCCTATCCTTATCCAAGACCTGGACAATGCTGAGAAAACCCCGTAAATAAGTTTTGGGCATGAAGATAAAACTGAAGGTTGACCAGTTCTCAGCCAACAATGTCGACTGGAATGTGAGATCATCATTATTGTCAATATTGAGCTAGTCAACATTAACTCGATATACTTAGAACCGCCTACCTTTTGTTGTGTTGGGGAAATAAAACTTCCAACTGCTAAAATGCCATCTGAATTATTAGATTTATACATCAGTAAGGACGAAGATGGTGTACATTTCTGACAATACATTCGTAGTTACAATAACATGTTTGCGTTCATCATTAGGAGTACATTACGACAAAATCTTTAGCAAAAAGAAACAGTGGCATTTATACATTTCGAGTACAAGGCAAATTGTATCATTTCATGGATCAGTTAATTCCATCTGATGGTAATAGTCCAAAAAATCTCCAATGTATTTCTTCTACACGGAACATGAGGTCTCAAAGCGCATGTGCATTCACCCAAATTTCAAGGAAAGTGTTGTTACAAAATTACTCAATATTATGGAACTTAATCCATATGCTAAATTTTTCAGAAACCGTAGCAGCATTGATAATTTGAATGATTATAAAATTTCCTTAAAAGTTGATCCCCTTATTGACCAACGTGTTTTTAACAAGCCTACTGCATCCCAAGTTGCTGGAATATGGTTACAATCTAATAAAACCAACGAAAATATTCAGATATATCCCAAAGATAGCAAACCACAAATTATCCAACACTATTTTGGTTTATGATCATCTCCAATATCCACTCATATTCCCCAATGGTGAACCTGGATGCATAGAAAAGTTAGGCGATTGGATCATGGTACTGCAAATCTATCGGGAAGACCATGTGATATTTAAAGTGATTATAATATTGACAAATTTAGGAACATGGACACCTTATTACTCGCTGAAAATGAAGGTATTTGGATTACCATTTCTATAGTACCCTCACTACTGTTCCAGACCACCATTGAATTAACTATTATGCTCCTACAGGTTCTATGGAGGAAAACATGCACGGACAACCGTGCCATGTCATAATATTATTGTTATATGTTACAAATAAGAGAGAATGAGCAATCATTTTTGTTAAATGTTCGCCGATTGTTACACCAATATGTTATAGACATGTATATTAAAATAGAAACATCAAGATTAGACTTTTTTAGAAGCGAGAAAATGCAAAGTCATTTACGAAAGGAATCTTATAAAGGTCTACTGGCAGTGTAGCACAAGGTCTAAGACGTGGTGCTGACGACGGCACAAGACTAATTCTGCCCTCATCATTTATTGGAGGTCCTAGAGATATGCGTAAACAATATATGGATGCTATAGCTTTGGTTCAGCGTTATGGAAACCAGATATATTCTTGACGATAACTACGAACCTAAATTGGCCAGAAATAACAGAACTGTTTTTACCTTCTGACGAAGTACAAAATAGACCAGATATAGTAGCCAGAGTATTTCGTGCAAAACTCGAAATCTTGAAAGATGAGCTATTCAAAAGTAACACTTTCGGTGAAGTAGTTGCATATACTTACGTTGTAGAATTCCAAAAAAATGGGCTTACCACATGCTCATTTTTTGCTTATTTTGAATCGAGCATTAAAAGTATATACACCCGAAGCATTTGATAGAATTGTATGTGCTGAATGCCCGACTCATCTACAGATCCTTATCTCTTTCAACTGGTAACAAAACATATGATGCATGGACCTTGCGGCAGCCTTGATCCTACATGTCCTTGTATGAAACAAGGTTCAGGTTGTAAATTTAGATACCAAAAAGATTTATCAGAAACTACCAAATATGCAAATCGTAGAAACAATGGCCGTTCTGTCAATGTAAGGAATTCATGTCTTGATAACCGTTAATTTTTGCTATCGAAATTTAACTGTCATATTAACGTCGAAATATGTTCCGCCATTGAAGCTGTCAAATATATATACAAATACATCTACAAAGGACACGACAAAATCTTGTACACATTAATTGCAAGTGAAAATGAACCAATACATGATCAGATAAAATATTTTCAACAACACGATGGATTTCACCACCTGAAGTGGTCTGGAGAATTTTAGATTTGACCTTAATCATAGGAACCTCCTGTAATATGTTTACCTATCCATTTATAAGATGAGCAAGCAGTCACTCTTTCAATGGAAGAATTGCTAAGTTTTATCATCGACAAATCCACAACAAAAAAAGACTATGTCATGAACAAACACGACGATTACGCTAAAAAGAAGAACTGCTTATATATTGAACTCCCAGAATTTTTTACTTGGCACAGTAACTCGAAGCAATGGAGCCAACGTAAAAATGGAGCGTAATTGGTCGTATGTTGACTGTCATCAACGGCGAAAGATTTTACTTGAGATTATATTATTACACGTAAGGAAACCAACTTCATTCCAACATAAGAACAGTTGCTGGGAACACTTTCAAACACATTTAGAGAAGCAGCACAAATGGTGGGTTGGATGGAGGATGGCACAAGTGAATTGTGCCTTCAAGAAGCTGTAGCTTATTTGATGCCCAGGGCATTACGACTAGACATGTCTGCTTTAAACCGTAGCGGGCGGTTAAACCGTGTAACCGTCGGTTACGGTTATAACCGTAACCGGCGATAACCTTAACCGGCAACCGTACATCAGCCGGTTATGGGGCGGGGGTTTTCCCAACCCCTAACCGCCGTTAGGCAGTGAACCGGCATTATAACCCTTAAATAAAAAATAAAAAATATACTATTTTAGTTTTCTCATCTTAATATTAATTAATTAGAAATACTATGTAACTTTACTAATATTAATACAAATTAATTAGAAATTTTTGAAAACTATGTATTTTATATGTATATGATTGTATAATATATTTCATGATTCGTAAAATTATATAATTTAAAATCTTATATCAAAATAGTACAATACGAACGCAGATACATCGAAAATTCATTTACCTTTCCAGTAATTGAAAAATAAAAAATAAAAAAATAAAATAAGAAAATAAATAACCGGCGGTTTAACCGCCAGTTAACCGTAACTGGCGGCTGACTAACAGGCAA
>JAPQWV010001072.1:0-129365 GCA_027422505.1 Craterostigma plantagineum
GTCGCAGAAATACATTGCCGTCAGATTACTTATAATGTACTTAGATTCAAAAAACGTTAGGGACATCGATCGATCTTAAATATGCTGAAGGAGTTTGATGGGTTCAATTTGGTAGTTCATAACTGTTTGATTAACTCCAATTTGGAGATGGGCAACACAGCTGAAGCTCGTAGGCTGTTCGATGAAATGCCTGAAAGGAACGAGGTAACGTGGACTTCTCTGGTCTCTGGTTTGCTGAAGCACGGAGAAATTTGTGAAGCGATGAGATACTTTGAAATGAACCCCTTTTCAGACGTCTTCTCTTGGACGGCGACTATTAGCGGGCTCGTACAGAACCGTCTGAATTTTGAAGCAATGGAGCTCTACAAGAAGATGCTACGTTCTGGGATTCTACCTAATGACGTAACGTTTACTTGTGTCCTGAAGGCTTGTGAAGGCTTGGGTGATCTTGAGGTAGGAAAGGTCTTGTTGGGATCTATCATTAAGTTTGGGTTTGATGGTAACTTGTCTATTTGCAATTCTTTGATCACGCTTTATTTAAGGCTGGGCGAATTTGATTATACAAGGATGATATTTGATAAGATGGAGAAAAGGGACGTTGTTTCCTGGACTGCGATACTCGACATGCATGTTGAGATGGGTAATGTGGAAGAAGCTCGCCGCGTATTTGAGCTGATGCCCGAAAGGAATGAAGTGTCTTGGAGCGCTATGATTGCAAGGTTAAGCCAGTGTGGTAACTTCGAAGAAGCAGTTCACTTATTTCGACGAATGATCAAGGAAAAGCTTAAACCTAACTTTTCTTGCTATTCTTGTGTCATTGTCTCCCTCGCTGGCCTTAAGGCTTTACATGCTGGAATGAGCATACACAGTCATGTTTACAAGACTGGGATGAGCAACGATGTGTATATTGGAAGTTCGCTCATCGACTTCTACTCCAAGTGTGGAAATACTAGAGACGGGCGCTCAGTGTTTGAATCGCTTCCACACAGGAACGTTGTTTGTTGGAACTCAATGGTCGCCTGCTATAGCTTGAATGGCCAACTTGCAGAAGCTGAGGAGCTGTTCGAGAAGATACCTAAGAAGAACAGCATCTCATGGAACTCGATAATCGCCGGTCACGTGGAGATTGAGAATTTTGAGAAGGCATTTGAACTCTTCAAGGAAATGATTTCATCCGCCGAAGTGCCCAACAAATCCACATTTTCCAGCGTCTTGAGAGCCTGCGCAAGCTTGGCCTCGTTGGAGAAGGGCAGATATTCGCACGCCTGGGCCACAAAACTCGGCTTCCAAGGAGACATCTTCGTGGGCACTGCACTAGTGGGATGTACGCAAAATCGGGAAGCATCGAAAGCTCTAGAACGATTTTCAGAAGAATGCCATCAAAAAACGAGATCGTTTGGACGGCTATGATTCAGGGGCTAGCAGAGAACGGGCTAGCCAAGGAATCCCTTTCTCTTTTTGAAGAAATGGAACGACAAACCTCACCCATAGCCCCGAACGAGCTCATGCTTTCATCCGTTCTATTCGCTTGTTCCCACTGTGGCTTGGTAGATAAAGGCCTGAAATACTTCAATTCTATGGAGGAAGTTTACGGTATAAAGCCTAACGAGAGACACTACACCAGCGTGGTGGATATGCTGTCTAGGTCAGGACGGATTCAAGAAGCGGAGAAGTTCATCGCAGGCATGCCTTACAAAGCTGATGCAAATACGTGGGCAGCTCTACTCAGTGGCTGCAATAAATACAGAGACGATGACGAGAAAACAGCCTATAAGCTAGCAGAAATGGTGGATGAAAAGCCCGGCGGGCTTGTTCTTCTGTCGAATATCTATGCTTACGAAGGTAGATGGCTCGATGTTTTGAGTACTAGAGAGCTGATGAGCAGAAAGGGGTTCAGAAAGAGCGGAGGCTGTAGTTGGATTGAAGTGAGGAACCGAGTGCATTCGTTCTTTTCCCAGGACGAAAGTCACCCTCAGAGTTACGAAATATATACGGCATTGCAGATGCTCAACGCCGAAATACAAGCCAAGTATGTATGAACATCAGCAGTATCCCATAATGCACCCAACGCTAATGCGTTTCGTAGCTTATGCAGTTTCACGGTGATCGATATACAACTACGAGAAGCTTACCAAATAGGTTCTGTGGGTCGGCCCGCATAGGTGGAGAGTTGGTCCATATAAGAGATGAGATTTCATCCTAAAACACGTTGGTGATTTGTGGAGTACTTATATACTATTAAAACTCTCATGTTATCCTATGTAAGACACGTGTGATTTATTAGGGTTTTATTCTTAATAGGTTCCTTGCTTTGTGATTATGACGTCGGAGGAGCTTAGCTTTTGTATAATTTATTGTGATCCATTTTTTTTTTTTCCTATTTTTCTGTTCTCACCACAACCAGAAAATGTGAATAAATATCTTCCTCTACGGCTTCTGTCTTGTACTGTAGCCATAATAAATATGCGTGTTCCGCATTTTTTAATTATCGTCTAAATGATAATATGGCTAAGGGAATTTAATTGAACGACATAAATCCCCTCTAATAGTAGCCAAGGGAACTTGATGTTCTAAATTAGCAGTGGGAAGCCACGAGCCACTCGCTTTTCATATTTTATTACATAAAATTCGCTCCAAAACAATGTCGAACTGCCACGTGTGCTCAACAGTCCTTCAAACATAAGCAAACGTTCAACACTCGCACGTACGTACGAACTTCGAGTTCAAAGAAGCGAACAAAGGAGATGGCGAGCTGCGCATTGGCTCTCTCCACTTCTAAGCCATTCCTCTCTTCCCTCAAACAGCAGCTATCGAAGCCCAGCAACAGACTGCGCTCGACCCACCACGGAAACCTCGCCGGCGGCTACCATATATCTCAGTCGTGTGGGCTGATTTCGCCGCCGACCATCTTCACAAGAAGTTCGAGCCATGGGCGTAGAGAAGGCGACTTCGTAGTAAGATCGGCGGCTGTCCCTGAGAGAGCCAACGACCTGTTCAGCGCCGCCGATGGGAGGCTTAGGACATTGATTCTTGGATCCATGTTTGTTGTCTGGTATATGCTGAACATATACTTCAACATCTTCAATAAGCAGGTTTTCGGTTAGCTTTCGGTTCTTTTCTTTATCCTTTCCATGGCTTCCTTACTTGGCTGAGCTTCTTGAATGCTTTTCCTATTTCAGGTACTGAAGGTTTTCCCTTACCCAGCGACTGTAACGGCTTTCCAATTTGGATGTGGGTCAGCTATAGCTTTGCTGATGTGGGCTTTAAATCTCCATCCCAAGCCGAAGATTACGAGGTCCCAGGTAAGAGATTCGAAAGTGGCAAACTCTAACTCGAGTTAGATTTGGTTGTGTTGTAAGTAACTGTGGTTTGAATGATCAGTTCGAAGCCATCTTTCTGCTCGCCTTGGGGCACACCATTGGCAATCTTCTGACGAATGTGAGCCTGGGAAGAGTGGCTGTGTCGTTCACCCACACGATTAAGGCCATGGAACCTTTCTTCACTGTCTGCTTTCGGCCCTCTTCGTCGGCGAGGTAAGAACATTTCATTACGTATTAGTGAAGTTCAGAGACTCATTTCATCTTACATGAACTTTGGCTGAACAGATACCTTCTCTATGGGGTTGCTTCTCTAGCGCCTATTGTCGGCGGCGTGGCGCTGGCGTCCTTTACTGAAGTCTCCTTCAACTGGTAAAGAATTCGATGAAATCCCACGAACGTAAATGAAATCGAAATTCCCAGTTGATTGATCTCCGTTTAAATAGGATTGGCTTTGGGAGTGCAATGGCTTCTAACCTTACCAACCAAACAAGAAATGTTTTCAGCAAGAAGTTTATGATCAGAAAGGAGGTATGCAGTTACGTAGTACTGTACGGTTTATGATAAGCACTTACTTGTATCTTCTTACAAGAATCTTCGCCTCTACATGGCAGGAAAAGTTGGACAACATCAACCTCTTCTCTGCTCTGACGATTACTTCCTTCTTACTATCCGTACCAGCCGCCATCTTTTTGGAAGGCGTAAGCATAGGCCCATTTGTCCAATATGCAGTAAGTGTTTCTTCGCCCGTTTTTCTGTTTTTTGAACTGTCGATCGGCGGATCAAAATTGAGTTTGATTCGACTCTTTCTTATTGATCGGCTCAGGCAAGCCAAGGTGTTAATGTAAAAGACTTGTGCGTTAGAGCTCTTCTGATGGGCTTCTGTTTCCACACTTACCAACAGGTATCAGTCCTCATCACATGCCTACGTTCGACACAAAATCGACCTCAAACTTTCTCACTCAGTCGAATCTTTCTGTGTTAATTTCGCTTGCAGGTTTCTTACATGATACTGCAAATGGTCTCCCCCGTCACGCATTCGGTGGGAAACAGTTTGAAGAGGGTTGTCGTCATTGTCTCGTCTGTTATCTTCTTCCAAACGCAAGTGTCATCCGTTAATGCATTAGGTAAGAAATACGCCTAACCCATCTGCAATATATATCGAACGTAATGAGTGAAGATTATGAGCTTACGGTCGATCGATTTCAGGAACTGCCATGGCGCTCGCTGGAGTCTTCTTGTATTCAAGAGCGAAGAGGTTCCAATCGAAAGCTGCTTAACTATATTTTTGTTTTCTCTCTAGTCAAGTGCAGATGGATTAGGCGATCGCTGTAATAAACATAATGAAGTGTAGATTAATAGATTCATATGCTAGCAAGTAAAATTTTCCAAAAAGAGAGACGATGAATCAGATAAAGCAGCCACATTCTTGTCCAACGGAAATATACAACGGTTTAAAAAAAGAAACAGAGTAGTAAGTATAACAGGGTTACGGACAAAAGAATGATAAATATCAGAATCTTATATTATACATTACAGTATATATATGGTCATATATCACAGGCGAATTCTCATGATCTTCCGAACCCAACGGCTTTCTTCTTTCTTCTTCTGGTATCTATCTTCTCGGGACTTGCCAAACCAGTCCTCTCCTCGTACTTACTCTCCAAGGCCTACAAAAAGCGAAAACAGAGCATCAGCATGTATTACGCTCGAAGATACCGTTTGAGATGAGTATGAATGCGTAGAGAGTGTATAACTTGCCTTCAAATCTGCACGAATGGTGTCGAGAACTTCGTCAGTCATTCGATCGAAGAAGAACAGATCCCCTGTTCGATATTACATAATTCAGAACGATACTATCGCAAAACATCGCAGTTGTCAAGGACCTTTATCGAAATATTACTACATTAAAAACAATCAAGAATGTACCTCGAGATGATCATATTCGTGCTGAAAAACTCGTGCAGCAAATCCCGTCAAGCTTAATTCAAACCTCGACCCATTGACATCTTGTGCATCGACTATCAATGTGTCTGGCCTCTGCAGCGTAAGGAAGGAAAGCGTGTAAATTAAAAACATTGAGAATTACTGCGTTGAAACTGGCGGAGAGAGTAAGTGATTTTAACCTACCTCAACATCGGCGTAAATTTCAGGGAACGATAAACAACCCTCATTGAAAGTCACAATCTTTCTCGAATATCTGACGACACGCGGGTTTACTAGAACGATCTCCTCTCCTTCTCCACGCTCGCCGACGGGATTGAACACCATGAGCTGAACATTGATTCCAACTTGGGGAGCAGATAGGCCAATGCCATCAGTTCTTTGGGAAAAAAAACGAAAAGGAAGCCAAAGTTGTTTCATAGCCCCGTAACTAGAGAAGGCTTGATTGAATAGATGTGGATAAGACGCTTCACCTGTACATAACATCGAACATCTCGTCTACGAGCTTCTTCAAGCTCTCGTCGAAAGTGCCGACTCGCTTGTTCTTGGCTCTCAGTATTGGGTCAGGATAGTACACGATTTTAAGCGGTGCATCGAATTGCAAATCGTCCCCTATCATCCCAAAGTAAACGCGAAATAATAATAATAATAATTAAAAAAAAAAAAGCACAGCTTTGCGATAAACTAAATATCCATGAATGAAACGAGCGGCCAACGTTGAAGTGCCCCATAAGTCTCATCCAATTTACACCGAAAGATATCGGAAACGAACAACTGTACTTACCCGTAGCTACAGCAGCCTCCTTAGCTGTAGAAGAAGATGAGCTTCTCCGAGCTTGCGCAGATAGAACAAGGCGTTTGCAGCCGTTAGATGTAAGCTAAACGGAGGGCTCCATCTCAGCGGGCGTGGGCTTGTTGTGTAATAAGCAGAGATTGGATTATGAGGAAGTGGTAATCGGCGGGAAAAAGTACAAGAGTTCATCGTACAAGCCATTGCCTTGCCACGAGTTCGAGTTGGAGTTGAGGAGGGAGGACGACGAACGAAGATTAGCGTAGCAATTACCTTACCTGGCTTTTCGTGTCAATTGTAATAAATACTGTAAATTTTATTAAAAAAAAATCTTTAAAATAAGGGAACTTATCATTTCGGGCCGAAATTTCATTTAGGATTCAGGTCCCTTAAGAAGGACCCGATTTCTGCAGTACCACTTCATTGGTCTGAAATGTTGAAAACACGAAATGATCCCCGGTACCAGTTAATGATCATCCGATACTAGTTCATTTCGTACCACTTCCGTTGTTATGAAATAACAATATGTTGAAAATTTGTAACACAAAACAATCATCCTATACCAGTTCAACTTACCACTTTTTTTACAGGTCCTTATCTCTAAATTTTATAGAAATTGGATCCTTTAAACTAAGTTTTTTCTTACAAGAGAATCTTAAATTAGACCTCTGGAATCTGAATTCAAATATACCCTTAATAACCTGAAACCCGTGCGGAGCATTCATTGAATATTTAAAATCTGTTGTATAACTACCCAGAAAGAATACATGATAATTGTGGTAATAAACAGTACATGTTCGTGGAGAAGTAAAGCTACAATACAATGTTCAAATGGATATTCACACTTTAGAGAAGAGATGACACATAAAAGTTCGATTATTAGGATTCGTCGGGCTTTGGTTCAAGAACGACGGGAATTTTCTCCACACGATCGCCGCGTAGCACTTCGACTATAACCTGCGCCACAAAAAAAAAAAACGTCCAGGTGAGCTTCGTCGATCAAAAAATGATGCTGTAATATTTATTTAAGTATATCTTTACCTTGTCGCCAACTTTGCACTGGTCGAGAATTCTGTACAAATCGCTGCCATTTGAGACCTTCTTACCGTTTACAGATGTAATTATGTCCCCCAATATGAGTCTACCATAGGCGTCGCGTTTGGTGGATTGAAGACCCTAAGGAAACCATATATATATGTTAAGCTGTCAACAAAATTTCTGGTCGATTTCATCCGTATAAATTTAGGGTTCGAATGATGACTTACTGCTTTGCCCGCCGGCCCATTAGAAGGAGCATCCAAGACGAGAACTCCACTGACTCCGAGCTGCTCGACTGACTGATCAGGCGCGAATTTGATTCCTAAAATCGGTCTTGTTACTTTTCCAAACCTAACCAATTGGTCGACGATTCCACTTACCTGAATGTAAAAGTAAGATGAGTGAGTAAACTAGGATAAGCTAATACAGTAGTTGCATAACATGTTTACTGTTGAGAGATATCCAAGATTAAGTGCTCCATTTTTTTATAATCAAGAAAGAGTATCTCACGGTGTCGACTGGGATTGAGAAACCCACGCCAGAGGAAGCACCAGAAGGAGAGTATATTGCAGTGTTTATCCCGATAAGATTTCCTGAACTGTCAAGAAGGGGCCCACCGCTATTGCCTGGATTAATTGCAGCATCGGTCTGAATGACATCCTGGATCGGACGGCCAGTTGCAGCAGAACTAATTTCCCGTCGAAGCCCACTGCAACAAAATTTTATATCAAATTTGATGAGATAACGATGCAAAGAGTCCATATGAAATGTCGAAAAGTTTAAGGATTCTTCATATGTTTAACTAGTACTAACTATATAACTAGACGAGGATGCAGATCGAAGGAGTTTCGATATACAGATGAAAAATCTTTGTTTCTATAATTATGTTCCAGCTTATAGCAGAGCCATTTGAGCATACTGAATAGGGTAATGAATATAAGCATACGGATATGAAGTGAAAAATCATTACCTGATCACACCAGTCGTAAGTGTATGGTCAAGTCCAAACTACAAAGGATGAGCAACATATGAGGACCAATTAAGAATCATAATACTCATTGTGGTGATCATATTGATGCAGAAATGACTTTCATGCACTTACGGGATTTCCAATTGCATAAACTTTTTGACCCACAAGTAAGTCTGCTGACACTCCAATAGGTATAGGTCTCAACTTCTCATTTGGTGCATCAATTTGCAGAACGGCGACGTCTTTATCTTGATCAAATCCAACAACTTTTGCATCATATGTTGTCTGATCAGCAAGTGTGACCCTGGAATCAATATCAGAGATTAATTTGGGACGCTCTATGAGCAATAACAGAGTACGCCAGCAAACGTGATAAAATATTCGACACGAACAAACATTTAAGTCTGAAATGAAACTACTGATAAGAAAGTAACTGATTTAAGTTTGACAATAACAACTACAAATGCAATCTTTTAAAAATACTTGAGATCAGATGCACCGCGAATCACATGATAGTTTGTAACAATGTGACCCGAGTGTCCCATATGAATCCCGACCCTGATCCTTGGGGAACCTCCAACACGTCCAAAGTGAAAGCATCCTGTCTGAAACAAGACGTACTTTATTAGTTTCAAAGTCAGACTTATCTATGACAAAAATCTATATGGGGCTTATCATATACAGCTTCTTTTGTCCAACAAGCATACCCGAAAAGCTTTGTAGCGATATATCTTTCCATTAAAGTCAACCATGGAAGTAATTTACAAGATCGGATAAGCGATTAATATTCCTATAATCTCAAGACTAAAAGCAGTCGATATGATTACTTCACAAAATTTACACAATGCGGCGCTAAGAAAAACACTACGGAGTTCTCTAGTATCCCAATGACGAAAAAAGGTAAGCATAAAAATGCCAATTGAAAAAAAAAAACGTTCATAAGACTGATCCAGGTAGAAAGATTGGAACAAATTAAAATAGCAAGTTTCTGTCATCGTACTTATCAGCCCAATCAATAGAACGTATAAAACCAACAAAGATTTACCTTTGCGGAACTCATTACTCACCAGAAATTAACGCGGAAAAAAAGAGCAATAAAATATAGCTCAAAGAACGGAAATTAAGTGCTACCTAGAAGCTAGGTTAGTTATATATACAACAGAAGGAGTGTTATCCTGAAAAAGGCGCACTGTCGCCATCTCATCAGACTGCAATTTCCTCGGCGTAGTGACCACAAAAGCCGAAGCAGAATCGACATCGGCGACGAACAACGCAGCGGACAGAGCAATCGATGAGCAGAGCACGAACAACGAGTCAACGAGTTTCTTCAACGAACCGTGAGACTCATCCTCAGCATCAAGTCCAAACTTGCTGGAAATTACGAACTTCGGAACGATCAATCTAGCTCGAACAGATAGAGACGGAGATTTCACGATCGATGTTTTGCAGAAGAAGCTATTTGCCTTTGAACTTGGAGGGAGCTTGGGATTGGAAGAGAAGAGTGTAGAAGCTACTGCAGCCATTGATGTTGGCGATGTTCTGCAAATAATTGCAAGAGTGGTAAAACTAAACAAGAGACTCCTTAATTGGTCAAGTTCTTTATTATTTCTTACTAAAAATTCCTTTTCTAATTTAAATTAAAATATGTGGACGACGAATATTGGTGGCGACTTAGTAATAAATAAATGCTCACTAAATTACAATCTTCGCACAGCTGATTTCAGATTAGACTTAGATCTAAAAATTAAAAGGGCTCAATAGACTGACTATAGTGGGCCAATCGTTTGGGTCGCTGGAAAAAAAATGGTGTCGATTTTTTCAAATATATTCTATGTTAAAGGACTGTTTGCCAATTTCTGAAAAAACTGAAGAAGATTGAAGCATCTAAGAGACGCGCAACCCGTGGAAAATTGGTCTGCGCTCCATCATCAACACGGACCTCAGTTTGGTTGGTTCCTCAGAGCTGACTGAAGCAGAAGAATCGTCCACTGATCGGCTTGCGCAGGTGACTAAATTTCAACTCTTTCCTTGTTGCAAAGCTAATTTCTTTTGAGCATTATGATAATCGACGACGACGATGAAGCACGATAGCTCGATAGATATCGTCTGATATAGTGATTTTGTTCTGGGATGATACAGTTGAGCGTGGCGGTGGTGTAGCTGTGGGTCTGATATGATGGTGATGGCGTGGCTCAGCGCATTGTTGATTGGTGCGGGTTGTTTTGCTATGGGATGCCTAATTGGGGCCAGACACTTGCGGGGTTTTAAACAGATTGAAAAATCTGATGAAAGGAAGAGTAAGAAGGTCGATGGAAAGGCCAAGTCCAAAAACCTACTTGAGGTTGAGAAATTGGCTGAAATCATCGAGGACTTCAAGATGGTGAGATTTTCCGTTCTTTTCTTTTTTTCTCTGTTGTTTCGATCAAAACTTGTGCAAAATTCAAACCTTTTTCGGTGGAATTATGATTATTTTGTGAGTTCAGGTTTTGGTTGTGAGGAATGACCTGAAAATGGGCAAAGGGAAGATAGCTGCCCAATGCAGGTACTTGTCGTTAGCGCAACAACTCTTAGTTGATAGATCCATTTTCTTTTATGACACTTTATGACACTGCCCCCATTTTTCATTGATCTGATATATATTCTCTCTGTGTTGTAGCCATGCCACTCTGGGTCTGTTCAAGAAAATACTAAACCGGGCACCAAAATCTTTGAGCAGGTAGTGACATTTTTCTGCAAATAACTCGTTGTACTTGAGTCAATGTATTCATTTTTATGGTGTGTTTTACTTTGTACAGGTGGGAGATGTGCGGTCAGGTTAAGGTGGTTGTAAAAATTGAAAGCGAAGATGAGATGCTTGTTTTGCAGGTCGTTTCACGTGCCAAATATATTTAGCATTTTTCATTTCCTTAATTTGATGCCATCATGACTTTGTTTTTTTTCTTGCAACTGTAAGAGGATTCGCTCAGTGATCTGAAGCTTCTAAATAACTTGATGCCCTGTTTTAATGATTTCTTCAATAGAAGTCTAATCGTTTCTAATCTTGAGCAGGAAAGGGCCAAATCACTTAATCTACCAACCCATATTACAATTGATGCCGGAAGAACACAGATTGCACCCAGTGAGTGATACAGTTATTTCTTGTAACTCAGTTTGTGTACATTTATTTATGCAGACAAACATATCTTTGTCACATATCTCAATCAACATCGAACATCCTCTGTTTTGATTGCCTTCTCTGTTCCCGCTATGGTTTTTCTGAGACACATATCTTTTTAAAATGCAGATTCAAGGACAGTCATGGCAATCCTGGGTTAGTTTCAATATCTGAACCTCTACATGAGTTTCGGAGTTCTTTGTGAAATATAGACACAGATTTTCTAATCTTAAAGCCAGTTCTCTCAGCAACGCTCTGTTCTTTGTATGCCCCACATTGTCACTATACTTTCGGTTTGCGCAGGACCAGCTGACTTAGTTGACGATGTAACTGGCGGGTTGAAGCTTCTATAGTTAAGGAGAATCAGCGTTTGCCATCAATTGGCTTCAGCATAAGATAACAGTTCTTTGCCTGCTTTGGAATGCAAATGACTACTTCCATAGGCCTTCAGGCTTATAAGTTATTTTGCTGATGATGATGATGACAAACACTAGACAAACTTTTTGTTTACATGGGTCTTTCAGACAATATTGGTTCTGGCATTATGTATTTCCGTAATAGATTCAAGTTAGCCATTTACTGAAATCTTCGACCTCAGGCCAATGACAGCGTGAATTCGACTTAAGCACCCAAAAATACAATATTCTATTTGGAAAATACAGACGAGTAGAATTCCATTGTACTTACTACACGGTAACAAGTCACTGAAAACGAAATAAACATCCTTCTTATTCCAATCCAAACATAGACCAATAAAGTGCCCCAGACCTGCTTTTATACACACGTACCACCGAGATCCAAGCTCAGAGTATCAATCCCTTTGGAGAAGATGGCTTCTTCTCGCTCGTGCCACCATGAATTGGAGCATAGCCTTCTAAAGGCTCGTCTCTTCCACCATGTTCTTGCTCGGACATCTTATTCATGGTCTTATGTCCAACTTCTTCGGCGGCCTTCTTCACCTTGCTGAAAGCGCCCGTGACCCACGAAGCGCCAGTCAAGACATAACGGTTCTTCATAACTGCAGAGCCAGCGCTGCTGACCGTCTGCTCGGCGGCTGCGAAGGCAGACTTCGTCTTCTCAGAGACCTGAAATTTCTGGTCAACTTCCTTTACCTTGTCGTTCACTATGCTCGCGCCTATGGTGATCTTCTCGCTCAAGCCTATCTTCTGATCCAATGAGGCCACTTTGGCAGTTGCGGTGGAGATAAGCTGGTGCTTCTCGTCGAAGGCCTTCGCTTTGTTCACGGCGTCTTTGCCCAGGACGAAGCCCTTTGCTAGCATTGTGCTCACGACGTCCTCTGCTTTTTGGACGGCTGAGGTGGGCCCACTGACGTTCTTGTCTTCTGATGACTGCTGAGGGAAAAGAACACAAATACAGCGATATGAGACCCATTCATGCACTTACAATAGAAATGGAAATTCAGACCGCAATGTGCGCCGATGCTTCAGGTGGGAGGACATAGTCTGGCTGAAGATCGATGGAAACTGGTTGATCAACAATTGTAGCGCCCTGCAAAATGCACAAACAGATAGTACTACAGTGCAACGAAGGGGAGGTTGGAAAATAGGTTCTCATTCAATCAGAAAGTTCCAATTAATGGACAGGCCTGCTTCTAGTGCTGCTACACATGTCTTGTATGAGTTAGAAAATAGTTCCCTAAACAGCGTCAGCCAGAGAGAATAGAGGATAAAAGGTTACCGATAGAAGTACGGCAGTTTCTGCACCTTCTGTGTCTTTGAAAGTGACAAATGCAGTTTGAGAGCGTTCATTCTCACTGGCAAAATGAAATAATGGAATAAATAAGAGACAAAAGGAAGATAGTGCATTTACCATAATGGGATAAGACCAAGAACTCATTATTATAATAAACAATAGTGGGATAACTTGTTTGATCCACTAGCCAGACCTTTTCATTTCAATATATTCAATAGTTCCAGAGAAGGAGAAGAACTCTTGGATCTCTTGCTCCCTCGCGCCAAGTGACAAATTGCTAACTTTCACAGTTTTGATCTGACACGAAACACGTCGGCTATCAGTAAGAAAGAATAGGCAGATTTTTCTGACAAGGTACTATCCTGATAGACGGGTTAATTTTTCTCTTCAACAATGATCTCTGCACTATTCAAGTTTTAGAACGTTTAGAGGGGAGCTATCTGCTTCTGTTAACCCCTAAAATCAGCTACCTGATCAACGGAATGAGATTATAAACTACACTTTGCATGATTAACAAGCAGATCAACCATCATCGGTAAGCCATAATAGCATTGAAGCGTTTGCTGCCTATCGCCGTCAGCAACAGATGTAAAAAAGTCACAGCATTCAACAAGATAACCATCAAACTACCTCAAAACCCCATGCTACATGTCAAAATACGACAAATCAAAATGCAATTTAACATTCTAGCGTCAACAACACATCATAAATTGGCAACAATTATATCCAATCGAGCTCAACGCACGCCGAATAAACGACACAAAGCCGCATGACGTAAAATTGGGAGGTAACAACACCTTCAATACGTAAAAGGAAGGGAGAAGCAGCAACTACATAAATCGCAAATCCACGCGCAGGCGTTAAAAATTACTAACCGACATTTTGGCAGAGCTCTGATTGATTCTGCGAGATGACAAGAAATCGAAAAATGATTAATCGTCGAGATATGCGAAAAATTTCACAAGCTGAGCTTAGATGTTCCTATTTCCGATAGGAGACGGTGACCTTATTTCCTTCCACCTTACCCTATGGGACTTTTCAAACGATTTTAGAACGCACGGCAGCGAATTGGAGGAAAAAGCACAGGAGAGAAAGAGATGGACCGTGATTCCGACACGTGTCAGCCCGATAGACCCTCTAGTGTATTACACAATTAAATTCCACGATGTTATTTTCACCGTTGTTTTTTTTTTTAAATATATTTCTAATAAATATAAAATCTACCCAAAACAGGTTTCACTGCTGCCTGACAGTTTTCATTTCAGTCGTCGTATAAAATTCAACAGCCAATTTGATTCATCTTTTGCGCCGGAGGGAAAGTAAGGATCGCGTTTGATCTCTCTGCTGAGTAGTTAGTAGCCATCGTCTCGTGCGGCCTACTTTAGAGGTGCAAATCTTTTTTGCGTTTATTCGGCTTTTACCTTCCTCTTTATCGTTGAAATTCGTCTAGGTTATCACCGTTGTGCGGTTTGGTCTTCCATTTCTTCCTTGGGCTTGTTGATTGTGTTGAAAAATCTTCAATTTAATGCTCAGCTTTCTATTTTTTTAATTTCGTAAGCTATCGGCCGTTGCGATTAGAATGGAGATCACAGGGTTACCTCTGATTAGCTCTGCTGAACTAATATAGGCTTGTTTTTGCGTTCCAACCTTTCTACTAGGAGGCTTTTATGGATACCGTGTTTATGTTGATTGATTTTGAAGATCTTTTTGTTTTGTTTTTCGTTTCCTTATGAACGCCAATTAGGCGTGTTATTGTGATGTGAATTATATCTGTAAATCTTTGTTCTTTTTTATTTGGTTCCGTTCTTGTGGCTCATTAAACTTTTCTATTCTGAAAGATTATTCATTTGGCGGTATGCCATTAGAGTGCCTATTTTCTCTTGTTGTAGACTTTGTTGGTGTTAGGTCATCATACAACTGTGGCAGCGTGAAGTTAATGTTACTCTGTGCTTGATCTTTGATTTATTTAGGGAAAAAGGAGAAAGAAAATAGGAGGAGAATTCAGAATTTTTATCAATCAGATTATTTGATCTCGAGGGGCGGGGCTGGGCAGATAAATGTTGAACATGTTATTCTGATTACCTTGTTTATGTCTTAAATTCTCCTTTTGTTTTATATGTTTTATTGAGAACATAGCATTGATGAAGTCAAAATGTTCAGTGGGATTTGCGGAACTCAATGGCTCGTGCAGCAAACGCGGCATAGATGGATGAAGATATTGTCCCAAATTTCTTCCATTTATATCGAGCCTTTTCTGGCGATTGACTCTACGTTATCCAATGGTAAATCACAGACATCCCTGCCGTCCAGTTATAGCGTATAGATCCTTAAGGCCATCTGACTTTGAGATCCTTGAGAAAATTCACGGTGATCTGTTTCCCATAAGGTCAGATCAACCTTCTGTTTTTGCACCTACATGAATAATAGTGCCAGTCCCTTGCTTTTATTTTACAGAATGATGATTCTTTAGGTATGAAACCGAGTTCTTCCACAATGTTGTAAATGGCAATGGTATTGTGTCCTGGGGAGCTGTTGATCAAAATCGGCCCGAGGGGAAGAACAACGAACTCATCGGATTTGTTACAGCAAAGTTCATTTCTGCCAAAGAAAGTGAGGTGCGTCTTCATGGGCTTGGTATTCAGTACCTTTATATAAATGGTCTCTTGTACGACCTCATCAATTCGAGTGCTTTAATTTTTTTTTTCCTGAGCCGTATTTCTCTGTGCAGATTGACTTGGACTTCGATTCATCGAAATCGGACCAGACATTACTATATATCTTAACCCTGGGAGTTGTAGAATCTTACAGAAACCTTGGAATAGGCAAGTTTTAAACATCTCTTGCCAAGTAATTTTCTGGGATGTACAGTTTGTGCTTTTTTTTATTCGAGAGTTTCTGTACTATTCTGTGATCTTGGATTTTGCAGCCAGTTCATTAATCAACGAGGTCTTAAAGTATGCCACAAGCATATCAACTTGCCGGGCTGTTTATCTACATGTGATATCATACAATAATCCAGCAATGCATCTGTACGAGAAAATGTCCTTTAAGTGTTTGAGGAGGCTTTACAATTTCTATTTCATCGACGGGCAGCATTACGATTCGTACCTATTCGTCTTCTTCGTGAACGGTGGTCGATCTCCTTGCTCACCTCTGTAAGTAACAATCTTTCTCCAGCATCTTTTTTATTGTTGGCCATGGTGTGGTCATATAATTTCCTACATGATATCATTCTTGGCAATGTGGTAATGATGATGGGGTGAACGCTAATGCTGTGTATGACTGTCGAAGTCTTTAAACGTGATTTCTCGTATCTGTGCAGAGAACTCGTCGCTCTGTTACTTAGCTTCACAAAGAACGGTCTCAAGTCTGTAGCTGCAAAGCTGTGGAGGAACGAAGAGGTGAAGAAAATCTCGAGATGGGCTAAGTGTAACGAAAGTGGCTCTCTTCTTCCTACTACTTCTACTGTCCATCATAACAAGAGGATGCTCATGATGGCCAAGGCCGACGACAGGTGTCAGTTTGCCTGAGTTATAATACCCTATGGTTCTTTTCATGTGTATCTTAGCAAATTGTACAACTTTTACTTACTATGCACATGTATGTCTTTTATATGTACTTGTATAATACTCCTATGTGATAATAACACTTGGCAAATTGGTTTTCTGAAGGCGTGCTACTTTTCGTTTCTCAGATGCGTGTAATAATCAAAGAACGTCTTTTTCATTATTGGAACAGTCCAAGTGATCAATGAAGGGTAGGTAACGTGAGAAGTTTGGTTTCTTGAAATGGACCACAGACAAGAGAAAAGAAAGGGCATATATACGCATACATAGAAACTACAAAGAAGCAAACTATAAAAGCATGTCCTCCTCCGTTTTCTGTGGAAAGGTTAGCGTAGAGAGGCGAGTGGAGGTAGAAGCTGACGTGGCATGGAAGCTATGGGGAAGCCTAGAGATGGGCAGGTTGGTGGTTGAGTTTCTTCCTCATTTGTACAGAAGAATCGACGTCGTCGAAGGCGACGGCGGCACTGGGACTGTGATTGAGCTCTTCATTACACCAGGTTATTCTGAGATCTAACTAATAATGGACATTTCTTGATCATCTTCGTCGTCGTCGGCCTTCTGATTGATATGCGTAAGAAAAGAACAGGGAGCATACCTGGGATGAAATCGCCGACGTCGTCGTACAAGGAGAAGTACGCCTTGATAGACGACGCTCGGCGGGTGAAGGAGGTTGAGGTGTTGGAGGGCGGATACCTCGACGCTGGGTTCGTCTCCTACCGTGTGGTCATGGAGGTCCTCGGCGGCGGCGGCGGAGGGGGCTCGCCGTCGTGCGTGCTCAGGACCACCGTCGAGTTCGAGCTCGGAGAGGAAGCTGCGTCGTCTAATGCGTCGCTCGTCTCCGTTCAGGCGATGGTCGATATAATGGAGCTTGCCCGTAGACACTTGATGGCCTAGCTAGCTTTCTGTCTTTAAGTCTTATCACCCATTTTCAAATCGATTTTTGGTAATATTATTATTAATTATTTTTATCAAACACCGTCGAACTAGGAAAGGGAGTAGACACCACATTATTATTGGCTTTTCTTTTCTCCTACCAAACTTTCTTGGCACTTGGGCTGCAAATGTTGTTAGACCCTTCATTCTCCTTATCGACAGGTGGCGAAGGGGATCAACTTCTCTAGCATAATTCAATGCATTTAAAAATAAATTTTAAAGTAATTGTCGTGTGTATATTGTTTGTTGTTCAATTATGCAAATGTGGATTTGATCTATACTCCAACTAAATAGAACAACAGAAGAGATTTAATCCCTTAGCTAACTACCACCTGCCCAACCATCTTCTAACAGCGCAGACACTCTTTCAATGCTTGATAAACACAACCTGCGACTTTTCCTTGCTCGCTTTAAATACCCTCTTAACATCTCATCTCAAGTCTTAATCTATCTATTCATAGGTCTACTATCTCAGTCCACTTTCCTTTTTCTCTCCTTTTTCATTTTTCTCCTCAAAATTAAAATCTATCTAAAGGTCAATCTCTATCTCATTCCACTTTCCTTTCACCTTTTTCCCTCTCCCCTTAAATAAAAATATCTCAAGAGAAAAATAGTAAAGAAAGAAAGAAATAAAAAAAGATGGCACCTGCTACTGCTGCGAAGTTGGATTCGCCTGGTGAAAGAAGAGTGTGCGTTATGGATGCTTCTGGGCTCTTAGGAACGGCCCTCGTCAGCCGCCTATTGCAGCGAGGCTACGCCGTCCACGCCGCTCTGCACCGCCGTGGTATATCTCATTCTCAGCCAACGATTCCTTGTTTTTGGGTAATCGATCTTCATTCGCAGGTGAGATGCAAGTGAAATCGAGCGAAGAAGACAGGCTGAGAGTTTTCCGCGCCGACCCGTTGGATTATCACAGCATCATCGACGCTGTAAAGGGATGTTGTGCTCTGTTTTACTCTTTCGAGCTCTCGCCCGAACACCCTACCTACGATGTAAGGAAGAAGCTTCCTTTTTCCAGCCTTTATGCGAAAAATGTACATTGTCAATAGAGACTGATATGGGTTGCAGGAATTAACGAGCGAGGTGGAGGCAAGGGCGGCGCACAACGTTTTGGAAGCGTGTGCCCAGACGGACACCGTAGAGAAGGTCGTGTTCACCTCGTCGGCCACGGCCGTCGTATGGCGGGACGGCGGCGGGCTGTCGCCGGACTTCGACGAACGAAGCTGGAGCGACGTAAACTTTTGTAGGAAGTTCAAGGTGAGCATCCCCCAATTTCTATTCGACCGAGACTTTCTAGTTCTATCTCTCTCTCTATCTAATGGTGTCTAACGGCGGCGGCGGCGGAGGCGTCATCTCGGCCCTATACAGTTGTGGCACGGGTTATCTAAGACGGTGGCCGAGAAAACCGCCTGGGCAGTAGCGATGGACAGGGAGGTGAACATGGTGTCGGTCAACGGCGGGCTTTTGGTGCATCCCAAGCTGAACGCCCAAGATCCGTACCTTTCCGGCGCGGCGGAGATGTTCAAAGGCGGCGTCTTTGCGACCGTAGATCTCAAATTTCTGACAAGCGCCCACATCTGCGCTTTCGAGGATCCATCGTCGTACGGAAGGTACCTATGCTTCAACCACGTCGTCAATAGTGGGAAGGACGTCGTCGAGCTAGCTAAAGTTCTGCTTCCCTCGTCAGCCCCACGACGGTAAAGAACTAATAACTGCTTTATGGTTTCCTTGTTTGCAGAAATCTATGGCCGTCAAAGAGCTAAAATACAGAATGACGTGTGAAATTTCTGCAGGGATTACGGCGTGGAGGACGATGAAGTGCATCAGAAGAGAATTAGCAGCGAAAAGCTGGGCAAGCTTATGGTTGATTTCGATCCAAGGGTCAGCCTTGGGCCTGGAGATGCTTCGATCTGATTCAGCGCCTTACGACCGTTGGATTACTGTAATAACATACTGCGATAGAAATGTTCATAGACAGATGAAGGAATAATGGCGAGGGAGGTTGAAGATTGAAGTAGCAGCAGATATTCGTTTTATGTGTTATTTCAATGATGTGATAAAACTGGCAAAAGGATTGCACAGATTTGTGATTTGTTCAGCTATAGCACATCGAAGCATCTTCGGCTTCTTTTTTCTTTCCAATGTCTATCAAATATGAATTATGATGGTAAGAAGCTTGAAAAAGGAATACGTTCTGAAACTAAGGTAGTGAAGTTGTGGAACCTTGAAGAAATAGGGACATTCTATAAGGAAGGGACCTGTTCCTATTTTTATTAAGCAGAAGGGAGTGGATCGAAACAACTTAAATAGCACTTTTTCGTATTTATTCGAATTTTCAATTCGAATTTCTTTTACTAGATAAATGCTATTTTTTCTATGCGAATGTTATTCGAATAACTCAATTCAAGCTCTAATAATTCGAATAAAAATTCGACTAAACCGTTTTTGTTCGACAACGTCGATTTCAGGCTCTAAAATACGAAGATTCACTCAGATTTGGGGTTAATATGTTTAATAATCACGAACTCATCGATTAACATCTCATTTCGACATGAAATTTCAGTCGACGCGGATCAAAATGATAATCAAACCTTCGATTTTTTTTTTCAACACCCAATCCCTTTTCAAATTAAAAATCTAGAATCGTTTTTTTTTTTAATTTCACACAAAATTAATCCTATTTAACAAAAATTCCGGAGTTTTGGTTATTCTTCTTAAATTTGCATTTTATATTCTTCACTAAGTGGGCTAAGATTTGGACCAAAATATGGGCCTAGGCCCATTTACGTAGACCACGCATTCTCCGAAGGTAGGCCTGTTAGGATTTCGAAGAGTCAATTGCCGAAAACGACGAATCGTGACTGGTAAATCAGCGCAAGGAAAAAAAATAATAATCAAATAAACCCGAAGGCCCACGTTTGCAAATCGGCTTCTCCGTTTGAAGATTCGATGATTTCACGGAACTATGCCTTCAATCGATCCAGTCAATTTCAGCTTACCTCCACCAAATGTGATTTTGCCCTAATTGTTTGAATGGAAACCCTAACCCTAGCCCTAGCCATACCCGCAATCAGCGTTGTTTGAGCTCTTTTTTGCAAATTGCTTGTCCCGGATCTTTACTGCAGGTGTATGATCGGTTGGATCCCCAATTTTCGCCTTGATCTCTTAAATCTTCGATTTTTTTGGAGTGGTTTTGTGATTTGTTCGTCCTTTTAAGTTTTTAGGTAAATATTTGTTAGTGTAGTGTATTGCTGATGTGTGTGGGTTGGAACAACCTAGTGTTGGGGCTATAATACCTTTTGGATGTATATCGTAAATGATCATCAAATCGTTTCTATATGATATTCATACACTTTGATTTTTAGATTCATTTTCTTATTGGATGTAGAGGATAGCTGATTTTGTTTGGAGATAAAGGTAAAGATATGGTTAGCTCCGAATCGACTGGAGGACCTGTTGATTGCGGTGTTGGAAGTATAGTGTGGGTTCGAAGAAGAAACGGGTCTTGGTGGCCTGGAAAAATACTTGGCCCTGAAGAGTTATCGTTATCTCACGTGACAACTCCGCGTTCTGGAACTCCAGTCAAGCTTCTTGGCAGGGAAGATGCCAGTGTGTAAGTCCATGGTGCTCTTTAAATTTACGTTTTGGTCAAATACTAATGTACTGTGTTTCTATCACTAGTAAGCATGGTTGGATATCTTCTGTAATCTTTCCTGTCATTGAGTAACTATTTTTGCATGCGTATAATTCATGGTTGTTTCATTGAACATTTGTTGGATTGTATAGCAATGGTTTCTCTTTTCCACCATGGCTGTTAATATGAATTCGAAAAAAAAGAAAGAGCCGTTGCGTCGTTTCTACTTAGCTGTTAATGTGAATGTTCGGGCTATCCATGTTACCAGGGATTGGTACAACTTGGAGAAGTCTAAGCGTGTAAAGGCATTCCGTTGTGGAGAATTCGATGACTGTATAGAGAGGGCGGAGGCTTCTCAGGGAATGCCTCCAAAGAAGAGGGAGAAATATGCACGTCGGGAAGATGCGATAATGCATGCAATTGAACTGGAGAGACAATTGTTGGAGAAAAAATATGGAAAATTGGGGAATCCCAATAAACGACAGAAAAGGTCACCAGATGCAGTTACATCTTCAGAAATCTTCGAAAATGGAGCTGGAAGTAAAAAAGATCTCAAGTCTGTTAAGGTATCTGTTGCAAAGATAAATATCACAGACCAGCATCTGTATCATGAGACAGTTAAAGATGCAAACCAGCTGAGTGGTGATGATGATAGTGCGGTACCTAGGATGAGAGGCTTGCAGGACTTTGGTCTCCTCACTGCTCCACGGCCAAGTATGTTGCATTCCTTGGTAACCTAATACTTTAGGTTATTTTGTGCCTTCTGTTGTTTTTAATGAAAAGATTAGTAGTCCGTGGAAAAATGCTAAAGTGGTTAAACGTGCATCAAAAGCTGTTGTTTAAGTCCACAATAGATTTAGTTATTATGTTGATGATGATATATTTTTGGTATGTATCAGGAGATGATCTTTCGGGCGTTGGATCCCGTGCAAAGAGAAGCAGATATGCCTATTCGCCTTATGATTCTGGTGATTATGTGCTTGATAACCAGACTTTGTCCTCCCAAGTAGAGATACCAGTTTCTAAGCTAGAAGATAGTGAACATCCACATGATGCTGATGAAGACTGCAAGACAGGGTCGACAGAAGATACCGAAACAGATTGTTCTATTTCCGACTCTTTCGAATCTGATTCAGATGATGAGATGACTGGACTTTCAGGTAGGACTTGATCTTTCTGATCTGTGTCATCATTATCGAGTTTGTGACTTAAATGTAGCTGTTTATATTTACTGTCTTATTCACATATATTAGGCTTGCATTTTCTTGATTTCATGCCATACTTGCAGTTGGACGCTCATGCCTGACATATTCTGCAGTTCTTTGATGAAGAAAAAAATTGGAAAATGATATTATATAATGAACTTCGTCAGTGACCAATTGTTGTGGTCATCTGATTATTTGATCCTTTTATCTGTGGTTAACTAATTCATTACTTATGATCTTCTTTGTAGATGAATCTGCTTCAATAGAATTGAGACCCAAATATCCAAGGAGAATTGATGGTGAGGAAAACCATGGAAGTATTAGCAGCAGCGATGATATTGCTGACTCTTCATACGGTGATGATCCTGAAACATTCAGTAGGGAGGCATCCAACCGACCGAGGGGTAAAAGAAATATCAGAAGTACTGGAAAGAGGTATCCAGATAGCACGGACATCGAAGTACCAAGACCACACATGAATGGTATTAAGAATCCTGGCTTTCGATCCGTTTACGCTGACAAGAACTTTAGGAACCATACGACAAGATATGGATCAATGAGTCTAAACAGCAATGGCCATGATATTGCTGACATGGAGGGCTCAGCTTGGAATAATCAGACAAATGGATTCTGGGACGACTCTCTTGAGGAGTATGGGCATCATTCTATCTCTGGTAAATATGCACCAGGTGGTAAGAGTCTGCTGCTCGATGCTCAACTTAGAGTCGACGCCTACAACTACCCTAAGGATGTCCCACTCGTTTCATTGATTAGTAAGATAAATGGACACGCCATAATAGGCCATCCCATTAAAGTTGAAGTGCTTCATTCGACTGATGACCGTTTCTTGCCTCAACCACTGAGGAGACTTACTCCGCTTACTTCTGTCTGGAAAACTGGTCGAAGAACAGCAAATCCCCGTGGAAGACGTTCGTTCTCATCCCTGACTCCTAATGGTGATGGCAAGCTGAATCCTCAGTTTCGTGAAGATGGAAATTTTCCCTTGGGATCATCAGATTTTGGAAATTTTGATCAGGAGAAAATTTGCAGCCTGGAGTCTAATCCAAAGAAACGAATGCTTTCATCATTCGCATCAGAAGAGCAGAATCAGAGTGACTCCAAAAGTGGAGTTGGTGACTCTCAAGCCGATGAAGTGTTGCCCAAAGATGAATATATGCCAGAAGTTGTCACTTCTCTACCCGTTAGCCTGGTGTTTAGTAGGTTACATGAGGAGTTGAATCGGTGATTGAGATCAACATCAAATGGCATGACGTGGAATTCATCGGCGTTGTTTAGCCCTTGAGTTTAGTTTAGCCTGTTGTAAATTGTAGATCAATAATGAATTCTTACCATTTTACAGTACACTGGGCTTTATTGCCAAACTTTTATGGTTTCTTGGACCAAACTGTAGGATTCAGCTGGTGTTTGTGTAGTTTTTGAAGATAATATTATATTTGAGAAGAAAAGGTTTTCAATGAGGATTCATCATGATCAGATTCTTGCAGCATTGCTTTGTGTTCTGCTCATTCTTAGGATTCTCCAAGGCTTGTAAGAAAATGGAACACACCGAAAATTCTTACTCCTAACAATCTTCAAACCCATTGTACAGCTCAAAGCCATGCATACAGACAGATACTGCGTTTTAATCGCTATTTTAACGCCAAAAACTCGACAAAAGAGTGGCTATTCATGCAGATGCAAGCTGACGCCTCATGTAAGTGTCTTCATGTACAAAGACTGGACCTTGAGGACCATTCGACGGAGGGGGAGGAAACTGAGGTTGTCCCATGGCAACGCCACTCTGCTGCTGAGGTGGCGGCCCCGCCATGCTGTTATTCCATGGCCCGCCATTTCTGTTCTTGTCCGAAGTCAAAGCGAGGTAATAGATTATCCCAAGCCCAACGCTGGCCAGCGAAAGCACCGAGGCTGCAGCGAAAACTCCGCTTTTCACCACATAACAGTAGTAATTGCTGAAGTAGATGTTCTCTTCTTGGCCGTGCTGCTCATTGAGAGCTGCGCCCGTCAGAAACAGAAGGAATGCTATGACAAAGGTAAACCTGCATTTTATCGTGTGATATTAAATCACTCCCCAAATGGATGTTATAAGGAAACTGCAGAAGTTTACCATGAGACTACAAAGCAGATTAGTGCGAGGGTCCAATTTGAGTTCGACTGATGTGGGCCCCTCCTACAGCATATGCATCCACTCGCCACGTTGATGATGATTTTCGCAATCATCAGAGAAAGGGCCGCGGCTAAGCCGAGCGCCATGGCTGGGCTTCGGGGGTATACGCACTCGCCGGGAGAGGAAAATTGGACTTGATAGCCCTGTGTAAGAGGAAGAACGCTAGTCGTTATTTTGTACTGTGAATCGAAGTTTTGAGGCGAAGATTGTTGCCATCTTTGTATAAAAACAGTTTCTGAGTTTTCTTTTCTGCGGTACACGACCCCTTCGACAATAGGCTAACGACTATCTCTCAAGGGTTAAAGCGTCCCTATTTATAGTAACGAACTAAGGATGGCCGTGGCTAACGAACATAACTAACTAACATGTCGAAACGACAAGAAAAAAAACGACGACTCTGCATAATTGAAGTGGAAATCAAATGCCTTAAGAGGTCCGAAATACTCCTCCAACTAACAAAAGGGGTCACTTTTGATAATTCATCTTGGTGCACCTATGTATCTAATACTCCCAGAATCTCAATCTCCCACCAAGGAAAAATTATCAAGAAAGTCATTACTGCCTAGCTATGCTCAGGGAAGCATAGAGCCAAGTAAAATACCATTTCGGGAAAGATGGTAACTTTCTGAATACTAAATTGTAAATTAGCATTCTTCAGTCGCCCAACTTCAAATCGACAAAATAACATTCCTTGGATAGAAACAAACGCAAGCCAGACAATTAAGTTGAGTGTACCAAGAAACAAAAGATAACCAAGATTATTAAGGACAAACAAGTATGAAAAAAACATTAAATTACGAAAACAAAGCAGCAGCTTCACAGTAGAGTTCGCTTTTATTATACCTTAATCCTCTTCGCCTCAGCAGCAAAACCTGTAGCAGCAGATAGCAACCCTAGGAAGCCCACAACAGCGCAGACTGCGATTTTCTTTTTCTCCATTTTCCCTTTCTCCCTCTAAAGAAAACGGTAGAGAATCAGCAAGAAAAAGACCCTTTACTTGTTTGTTGTCTCTTCTGACTATAAAGTGGTTTTTATTTGCTCGAGCTAAGGAAGTTTTCTTGGTATAATAATTTCGTTATTATCCTAATGGCAACCGTCATTGCTCATGAATGTTGTGGAGTAAGCATCGGTGGGAGATGAAATGAAAAGCCTGTATATGAGGCAATGGCCACGTGTCCGTTCCTCGTGAAGGGCAAATGTGGGTAAAGTTCAAGTCTTTTTCTTTGTCTTAAAAAAGACGACGGCATCTAAATCTTGATGATGTGTTGTTAAGAGATGTAGAAATATTATTTGTTATCAAACCATGCTAATCTTTCCATCGACGCTTACATTATTAGTTGCTGACGTACGACTCGTCAAAACCCAACTTGACTTGGGTCTTTTTCCTTACCAGAAACGGCAATAAACCATCGATGTAATAAAAAATGCGTTCATAAAATGAAAAAAAAAACAAACGTTCAATTACAAGCTTACGATAACGATGTGATGGAGTGGAGCATGTCCCTTTACAACCAAGACATTACAAAGCTGCCCAATTCTTTACATTACATTAGCACCGTCAACTCAGTAATCCATATCTTAAATTATACAGCCATGAAAGCAAGAATCTTTCTTCTGATTTTCAAATGGCGCAAGGATATATATATATATATATATATACCCATAAATGACTATGTATGATCACTGAAGGCCATAAACTAGCAAAGCACCAACTCCCCCAATCCCAGCTATGAGGCCAATGATGACTCCAATGGGAGGCAATCCTCCGCCAACAGCCTTCCCAGTGTTTACGTCGTATTTCGCAAACCTCTTCTTCGGCGCTATGCACTGTGGGCAGGCGTAATCGTCGGGCTGCATTCAAGAAACAAATGGAAACTAGTTTTTCAGAGCACAAAAAAGAAAAGGGATATCCATAACTTCTTAGGGGGAGGGGGTGGTAGAGAAAAGCTCATACTTGTTCTTCAAACGGCTTCTGCAGAGTGTAAATGTACCCACAATCGAGGCATATGTGAGTGGCACGAGCCTGAAGACGAAAAAGCAAAAGGCGGGATTCAAAACGTATGAGTCTCTCAGGGGAAACAAAACCGACTAGCACGAAGAGGGAGCGCGTAGAAAGTGGTTTTTTCAGTAGACGTGAAATGCTGAAATTTCATGCCTTTTGAGCATCGGTTAGCTTCCTCCCGAATTTCGGAGGCGCTGGCCGCTTGGGTAGTCGCTTGACATCTACGTCTGCGCCTCTGCACAGTCACGTCACGAAGAAATGATTAGGCAGTTTTACGGTTAAGACAGAGCACTGGCAATGGGAAGCAAGGACGAATTCTTACACAATCTGCTACATAGTTTTACTCAGTTATGATTAGGGATGAAAAGCTGACCTGCTAACGACGAAGTAAACAGAATCGGGCTTGGCCTGAATGGCAGTCTTGGTGAAGCCAAGCTTATCAGCTGGCCACAGCTCATCTCCGAAGAAGCTGCTTGTGTAGAGCACTTGATCGCCGGCTTTGAGGCCTGCTTTAGCAGCATTTCCACCACCTTCCACGGCCTGACAATACGCAGAGAAACGAAGACCATCGTAAAAACTTACATATCATATCATATCAATCAAAGTAAAAAACATACAGTGATGACCACACCGCCGCCTTGCTTTTGACCCAGAGTCAAGCCCAATGGCTTATCAACCTCAACCTCGATGTTCTTGGCAGCGCCGGCGGTCCTAGCAGCGATCTCAAGGGGCCTCTTCCCAGCAGTTTGTACGCTGCTAATACTCTCAGCGATCAAAGTCGTAAAGATGGCCCTTTTGGCGTCTTGAAGAGACTGCCCTTGGAAGCTGGTTTTCTACGCGTACACGCAATACGAAGCGAGCTGAGCTACGACGGCACAATCCCAATACGCTAAGAAACTTCAAGAACACGACAAGCGGAAAGAACGAATACCTGAGAATGGGGAATCGACGAGCAACTGCGATTGGTTTTGAGGGATGGGTTTGCGTTGAACGAGACCGTGCAGTAAGAGGACGCGCCAGCAGCGGACATTGCTGACGTCATTTTGCAAGAGCGTGCTGTGCCTGCGTTCAGCTACTACAAGTGTTCTACTTCTACGATGTAATATATCATCGTAAGGGGCTCGAATTGGATTTCGAAGATAAACAACAAAGGAGAGCCTCAAAGCGCCACAGCCACTCGTGCCAAAAGTGCGTGTGAACCACAGACACGTATCACGCTTCTTGTCCTTAGATTCGTGGGCTGATTTAGTTGGCCCAAATATTTGAAATGGACCGCAATGTTTGAGGCCCAAGAAATGGAGTCCAACTAATGATCAATTAATTTCATTACTAGTTACTTCTTGCACACTCTAACTCTAACGTGAGTGCTATAATATATAAATATGATATTTCTAATTGATAACTATTATACAAATTTTGATATGTATGTATATAAGTTATAAGATTAAAGATTAATAGTTTTTAACTAAAAATAGTTATTAGTCAAATATAGTAATAGATTTAGTGGGGGATTTTTTATTTTATTATTTAACTTTTTTTTAAAATTTACAGACCAAATTGAGATCCAACAGTTTATGCACACCCCTCACGCTTAATAAAAGAGTATAGATTGAGTAACCTTCAATTTTGATAATTTTAACATTTAATCGTGAGAAGAATATATTACATTCATGATAAACTTATACGATCTAATTAATTTAACATTTCGATACAATCTAGTGAAGTACAATAATACTTATTTTAATGTGAGACAAGTTGACATTATATACTAACAATTCAATTATGTACTCAACGATGTAAATGAAGCATTAAGATAGAGCAGCTTTAACCGAGGAAGGGAAGTTGAATAATTAGGAAGAGATCTCACATTTTAATACCAATAACCAATTACACAGACGAGTTGGGATCTTATATCTTCGAACGATGCTCTGCAGTCTGCTTGCATCATTAAATATCTACTAGTGGATATTGGGAAATAACTAATAAACCCTATACTACAAAAAATGGAATAAAAATAATGATTTAATTACCTATCTCGGCACGTGGCCTCTCAACCCTATACTACACTATTTTGTAGCAAGAGCAACTACTTTAGTGCAAAAATCCAACATTGTCAAACAAATCCCCAAGAACCGTTACCCATAACTGTTTTGAACCGTTAAAAGTCGGTAGCTACCACGTGGCTCCATCACAGAACACAGATACACAATAGTCAATTGACACAAGCGATCCTTTTTTGCCTCTAAAAAGAAGGGCTCAACTCAATCAGTCTCTATTCTCCTTCATAATAATTCTTACACAGACCTTTAAACTATACACTTTTCGATACCAAGAATAATGGCTTGCAATCGTGGGCTGATGATGAGACTCGGCAAACTATTTGTAGCAGTAGGCCCCCAAACAATCCGTACCATCTTCGCATCTCCACTTTCTAAGAGGTTCTTTTGTGTTCTGCTATGTACTTTCACTTCTTCCTTCCTTCTGCTATACGATCTGCTACATATGTAAGCATTCGCTGATATGATTAATTGCTGTTTCTTAATTAGGAGTGTTCATGTTTCTGTCTACTGTTGTTTTATTTTAACTGTGGAGGGAACGAAACTACTTATTATTTCCTGACAGTGTTTTTTTCGTTTCTCTGTTTTACATGCAAACATACACACGCACTTGTATTTCTCTTTTTCTTTCTCTCACACGACACCTCTCTCTCCCACTCACTTTTCTTACATGCACTTTGTGCCTTTTCTCTCCACTCACCCCACTTTCTTCACACTATAATACACAGCCGCGCATGCATATATATATAGTAGGTTATAGGTAGTAGATAGATAAGATCCTATCAAAAACATATCTTTTACTTTGACTTGCATATCACTTTGTTGATATTAAGGAGGCTGTGTAGTTTTCTTCTTTGCATGCGCATAAGATTTTTCTTGGCTGCAGTGTAAATTCTTGACTGCTATATCACGCATGATTCTTTTATATTTCTTCTGCAGTTTTTTTCCTTCTACTGGGACCCGCTTTGATATTATCCAACAAATAAGATCCAAGAACTGAAAAAGAGAAATAATCTCGTTTAGTTCACTCCCTAATATTCACAGTTTTGAAATTTAAAACAACATCTACGACAAGAACCTCGAGGAACACGTGCAAGAGCACGTGTCCGAAGATGAAGTTAGGAGCTCTTATTATTACTGGGCTCCTCATCCAATAACTGGCGTTTTTGGCCCTTTTTCATCATCGTCAGAAGAAGATGAGAACAACACTAGTAGTGCTTCGCCTTCTGCTTATTATGCGAAAGCAAAAGCTGATGCTTCTTCTGTAGATTCTTCGATGCTTGAGTATAAACCATTCGCTCGCACGCTCGAAGACATGGAGATGAATAAGCAACAGCCTTGGTCGCTTCTGACTCAGACAGATGATACATAGCTATATTTTTTTACTGCTAAAATACTCTGCTGTTTGTTCTACTTCAAAGTTCTACCAATGTATATATGAATAACGAACGATATCTTGCTAGTTGCAATCAAAAGTTTCCTTCCCAAGATTTTTATTACATACTCTACGATACGAGGGGCATGAAATATTATTATTTGGGATCTCACTGTCGTATTTCAGATAGAGACTCTATCTAAAACAAGATAAACTCTTATCTTCATTGTCGGACTAGCGTGGCATTGATATATATACTGCTGCATATCTCTATCTGTATCTCTATCTCTATCAATTCAATAGTCAATATATAGGTGGGGTTAATTATTTTTTCATCCCGTAATTTTTAACTCCTGACAATTTCAGCCACACAATTTAAGATTTTTACTTTTCGAAGACTTCTTTCAAGTCATGATTGTAGGCCAGGCCCAACTTAAATGTGAAATATGGGTTAATTATAGCCCAATTATCTGCGATAAAAGGCTCAAGGGTTCATAAGCCCACTTACAGGGCCCAAATGAGAAACACACACCCAAGATAGGGTTTCTACTTCGTCTACATATAAAATGCCGTCAGCTGGGAAATGGGGATTCAGCTGCTGAACCAGGGAAACCTTCTTCCTCCGTCGTCTCCACGCCACGAACGTAAGTCAAAGAAACCCTAACCGTTCTGGTGACCTTAGTTGCTGTTTCGATTCGCGTGTTGATATTCATTTACGTTTCAACGAGGTTTGTGCAATGTGCGACTGATTTGAGATTTTTCCTTGGAAAATGTGCTTTGCCTTTTAATCTACGAATTCAGTGAGGCTCCAAAAGGTAGCTGATTTAAGCGAGGTCTCAGTGGTGGTCTTGTTATGATTGGCGTCCTACTTATATTAATTAAGCGGTTCAGTTTATGTGACTGTGTAGACTGGAAATCATCTGTTAACAATGTTCAGATATTATGTTCTAATGTCACATTTCAATTTCAAGCAGATCCAATCCTTCTTACTTGTCTTTATGATCATGAGTTGGGTATTTTCCTTAGGTACTATGATTTATTCCCTGCTGTGAATTGCTGCGTTTATTTGTTATTAACTGCTCTGATCTGTTTTTATTGTAGTGTTGAAAGATGAAGCACAACAATGTCATCCCTAACTCGCACTTCAGGAAACACTGGCAGAACTATGTGAAGACGTGGTTCAACCAACCTGCCCGCAAGACCAGGAGAAGAATTGGTATCAGTTTTTTTTCTGTCTTGTTCTACAGTTTTTACTTTCAATGAGATACTGAGCAGTTTAATCTATCCTCCTCAGCGAGGCAGAAGAAAGCTGTGAAGATTTTCCCCAGGCCCACAGCTGGGCCTCTCCGCCCAATTGTCCATGGTCAAACTCTCAAGTACAACATGAAGGTCAGAGCTGGTAGGGGATTCTCTCTGGAGGAGCTAAAGGTGACCATTTTTTTTATATTGATACAGGTTGAATTTCTTCATGTGTTTTTTCGAAGATTGTCATGGAGCTTCTGCTAAAGTAGACCAGTATAGCTTCGTGTTATTACTATAATGCCATCCATGTAGTGTTATGTTCTTGTTATTGTTATGTGGTCTGTGGCTTTGTTATATTCCTGTTTGCTTCAGATTAATTTCTTACCTTCACATTTCTTCGGAATTTTATGTGTGGACTTCAATGCTGGCAAAGTTTGTCTTTTGGCTTACTCGGTTTCTATGGTTTTGCTTTTGATGAGTCCTATTCATGTCGTGAGAGTTCGTTTTCTGTTTATTTCCATCAACCAGGCCGCTGGCATTCCTACGAAACTTGCTCCAACCATTGGCATATCCGTTGATCATAGGCGCAGAAACCGATCCTTGGAGGGTTTCCAGACAAATGTTCAGAGGCTGAAGACATACAAAGCCAAGCTTGTTGTCTTCCCAAGACGGGCTCGCAAGTTTAAGGTAGAGCGAGTTGGACAAGACATTCGAATTAATTACATTCTTCACTCTTTACAGTACCCAATATTCTCTTTCATTTCTTTCTCATAGTCTGGTGATTCTACTGCTGAGGAGTTGGCAACAGCCACTCAAGTTACTGGCTCCTACTTGCCAATTGCACGCGAGAAGCCCACAGTCGAGCTTGTGAAGGTGACAGATGAGATGAAATCATTCAAGGCTTATGACAAGATTCGCTTGGAAAGGACGAACGCCAAGCATGTCGGCGTTAGAGCCAAGAGGGCAGCTGAAGCTGAGAAGGAAGACAAGAAATAGTGAGTCAACTACGGACACTTGTTTGGACCGAGTTTGGAGGATCTGTTTTGTTTCTAATTCCGCTCTTGTGCTACCATCGTGTGATTTCTTGCTTTGATTATCTGATCTGTACTACAAAATCATATATCCCAGATAACTGAACCTTCAGGGATTGTTGGACATCGTATGCCATCATTCAATACTCTTCCTCCTAAGATCACTCGTATCATTCATGATTCTTTTGAACCACAACATTTGAAATCTGCTATCGTAAGTTTTCAAATCACCGCAAGTATTATTTATAGGTCTATTACATAGCATCAAATGTACATGGAGCCCGAGATGCTACTAAGATCACTACACCAAAACAGAGAAGGTAACAGAACAACAGATGCCCTTGCAAGAGAGGACCCGATCCAATGAAGAAGGCTTTCATTTCTCTTCAAATTCAACGTCGATGATATTTGGTTGGGACTTTGACGAGGAAGTATTGGTACCTCTACCGCCTCTTGAGAAGAAGTCTCCCTGTGGCTGCCATACGATGTTCCCACAGCTAGCGCATCGAATCGTTTGGTTCTTAGCTCCAATGAATTGCTTCCTACAAGCAGGGCATGCTCCCTATATCGATTACAAAAACCTCAGCAAATACGTACAAAGTAGTTCATGATCAAAAAAAAAAGCCTCTGATATTATTTACCTTGATGACGAGATTATTGGCCACGGCCCCAATTAGAAGAGGACCAGCAATTGGCAATACCCACGTCGCAAATATCAGAACCCTGAATAACCATCCCGACAGAGCAAACCATAGGAAGAAAATTGTCTGTCGAAGTAGAAAGCACACATGACAACAATGTTTTCTTGAAATAAAGAAATGAAAGTATCAAAACTAGAAGTATCTGCCTGATAAGAGCAGCAGAACCATGGTTTCCATCTACTTAGCAAGGTCCCTCAAATGTTAAATTTGGTTCTAAATACTTTTGGTGCTAAAGGCAAGATTTTCAAAGGGTGATGCTTACAGAGAAGGTCCTCCCCAGCGGCGTATCGAGAAAATTACCGAACTCCTTTCTGTACTGCCAACCAAAACAGGGAAAGAAAATAGCAAAATAATTTCAGAATCATCATATATCATCATTAAAGTAAAAAATCGGTATACAATCGTCAAATATTAGGCATACCCTAGGCCAATTCCTGCTGAAATCGAGGGAAAAATTCCTCCACCGCTGCGTTATCAAGAGCTCTCGATCTAGCTCACGAGCTCTGCCGGCGGCGGACTGAGCAACGGCGGAGAGCCTCCGAGACACCGCGTACCTCCGGTCTAATCTCTCCGCGGCCTTCCGGTCTCGTACACGAACTGCTCGAATCCGTCGTTGGCGCTCCTCCAGGCGTCGCGCCACGCCTCGCCGGAGGCCACGCGCTTCGCGAATCCGTCGAAGTCACTCCGCCTGAAGGCTCGGATGCTCGCCGCGCGGCGCACGCCGATTGAGGAGGGCGGCGATGGGCGACAAGTGAGACGACGATGACGTGTAATCTGTGGTTGATGTTGGTGGAGCAAAGGATGCCAAGGCAGACTCGAAGAAGCCATCAGAAACTACGGCGACGAAATGAGCTCAGTCAGGGTTAGAACGGGCTTTTCACTTCAGTTTTTCCTCCAGAGAAAGCTACACTAAACTATGCTACATTTACACAAAACAAATTAAAACTATATATATATATATATACATATCGAACACCTATTTACTGAATGGGCCCAAAATATTGCTAAATCAAAAAAAAAAAAACACAATAGGTTTGCATGGCTCAATAGGTTGCTACTTAAAGTGGCCCATAACTTAGCATCTAGCTTTGTATCTAAAAGCTGGATACAAACCTGTTCAAATCCAAATTGATTTGGCGTAAAATTTCCCAATGATAATCTTTAGTATCAATACTATTATATAATTGGTTTGGGTGGATATAACCACCACAATTTAGTGTATAACTTATTTGCAATTTAGTCCCTCATTTGTAATTTAATTAATTAAATATTTTCATATCACTGTTAATTTTTTATATACTGTACTTATGCCTCTACAACTAAGTTTCTTTTTATATATTTAAAAATTATATTTCATCTTATAACTAAAAATTATAATTTCAAAATTTAAAATAATTTAATATAATTATATATTAAACACACAGGTCTGGCGTCCAAAAAAGTACTAGTATATCATGATTATACGTGTAGTCAAATCGGGACCAAAACTGGATTTAAAAGTCATTAGTTGTTTAGATTGGACTGAAATCAAAAACTACCTTTTTTTCTCACCCATTCAACCTTATCATCTAATTTCATACCAACCAAACCAAGCCAAAGCCGAGCAGAGACATGCCATCCATAATCGAGAAGCTACTAATTAATTATTTAAATCAAACCTTTTATGGAGAAAAAAATCTAACTGATCATCTCATCAGTTACATGTGTTTATTTATTTAGGTTTATGCTCCACTCCGCAACTATTTATTCCATTTTTGCGGGTAAAGCTCTTTTAATTATTCTGATCAGAATACTTGGAAATAACAGAGCACTGCGCTCATCATCAATTCGATCTCACATCTCATCTATCGAATCTGAATCCTCCGACCAGCCATGGGAGACTCGCTCGGCGGCGAAGCTTCAAGCCTGGTGGAGCAAGCAAAGGAGCTTCAGGATATGGCTTCGTCTCTCATCTCGCGCACCTCTCGGGAAGAAGACGCGCTTCGCCAGCGCGTGGCGGCGCTGGATTCTCGCATCAAATCTGCCAAGCCATCCGACAAAGTACAGTAGGCTCGTTTTTTGGTTCATATGATCGTATAGACATGCTCGGCTGATTCGTTTTTGTTCTTTGTGGTTTTGGCTAGAGGTTGGAGGAGGAACTGATCAAAGCGAGGTATATGTTGAGTGAAGGAGATGCAGCGGCGTTTCTGCCCAGTAAATCTCATGGTTTGTGGCTGACTTTGTGTGAATTTGATGGTTTTTGTTGGCATTGGCATGATTTGTTATGCCGATGCAGGGCGTTTTTTGAGGATGTTTTTGGGGCCGATCAATGTGAAAGCAAATAGGAAGGACGTGCAGTTGAAAGTGAAAGAGGAATACAATAATTTCAGGGTATGTTCCTCATGGTCCAGGTTGTAGCCTTGTCGATCATCTTTGCAAAGTTCCTCTATATTAAGTAGTTGGACTTTGGAATTCGGAAACTCTTGACAAGATAAAAAAACAAAGCAGAAAGTGTCATACAAGAAAATGATGATTGCTCGTCAACACTGGATGAGTGAGCAAATATAATGGATGCTGGTAATTAAATAATAATGCTCATGAGAACTTTGGATGCTATTTGAATAGCTTGGGGGCTTGATTGATTAGACGTGCCAGTCTTTCTTACCAATATGATGGAGAAAATTATTTTTTCCCTTATCTTTCACACACTCTTGCTTATGACAGGATAGAACATCATTTCTCTTCCTGTTTTTCCCGTCGCTGTTGCTTATTTTAAGGTCATGGAAGTGGGAGGGATGTCTACCTTCTCTGCCGGTGCAGCTTTACCAGGTGTGATCTCGCTATATTGTTTGTAATAGTGGGATGTTACTGAAATTGTTGTGATATCTTTCTAGGCATGGTTACTCTATCTCTACACTGGTTTGGCTTTGCGAGAAAATATACTGAGAGTAAACGGAAGTGACATACGCCCATGGTATACGAGCATTTCTCAATTTTTTTGTGCGTATATTTTTTCCTCTTGTGACAACTTACATATGGGTGACCGTTGGTTATGGTTATTTTCCCTATCAGGTGGATCAGGCATCATTACTGTGCCATGGTTATGGCTCTCATTAGTCTTACGTGGGAGATAGACATGGGACCTGAGTGTGCTCAAAAACAGGTTGGCACTATCCTCAACCTTATATAGACCTAGATGGGAAAAGGGATGAGAATGATCACCAACACAGTGTTAATTATACAAACATGCTTTAAAACATATGACTTTTATTCAATTTGTTTTTTTCTTACATACTATGGTTTTGGGAATGAATCTGCCATCGCAGAGAGGTATACAACTCTTTCTGCAGTGGGCAATCATGCAAGGAGTTGCCATGATACTTCAGAACAGGTATCAAAGGCAGAGGCTTTATACGCGCATTGCTCTCGGCAAGGTTATTGAAACTCTTCTTCTATATTACTAGTTATTTCATCTTTGACACAACCATTCATGCACTGTAGCTGATTGATAACTCTTTTGACGCCTATTTCAATATCAGGCCAGAAGAATGGACGTGGTATGGGGAGAGACTGCTGGAGTCGAGGGGCAGTTATTGCTTTTATGTCCAATCCTTTTCATTTTACAGGTAGATGAAGTTTTCATGCTCATACATATTGCATTTTACAGGTTTTTTTATTTTTGATAAAACTCATCTTTACAAAAAGATACTCGAGAAATCTGCATGACAAACTTTTATCTTCACAAGCACGTCCACTTGTACACTTCCTTTGAAGCTCTACTAGTAAATCATTTTGGCTCTCGTTTTTCCAGGGATTCGAAGCCTACGTTGGTTTTCTATTGCTTCAAACTGCACTCTCTGGATTCAGTTCAGATTGGCAGGTACTTCATTCCGTGCATTATTTGCTCTTCGGTTCCAAAAGTACTTTAAATGCTTTCGTTTCAGGTCATTACATGTGGAATCCTACTCATAGTCATGGCTGTTGGAAACTTTGCAAACACGGTGCAGACACTTGTAACAAAATCGAGAGTCAAGGCTAAGATTAAGAAGAATAAAAGCAGACAAGAACTCAATAATCATGGATCAAATGACAATAAGAGTTCGTGACACCCATAATCTTGAATTCTGTAAGAACTGGGAATGGGTTTTGTTTTGTGCAGTTTAGTCCCTTTTTTTCCTGTCCAGCAGCGAAACCTTTGATATTTCTTCTAAGTAGCCCTTTTTCTTATTTTTGTGTCGGATCGGACTTAGGGAGTCCAACTCCAGTTTGATGTTTCTATTTTACACGCCCTCTACTTTTCAACTTGGGAAGGTTATCATGTTCGAAATAGATTCATGTAACGAAACTCAACCATATTATTTCCCTCACTTTCAACGATGTCCACAACATTTCGTTAGTTTGGATTTGACTCTATATTACTCGACTGCTCCGTCCAAAGCAAGAACGAGTCAAAGCTTCAACAAATTCCGAACATAGTCTAGAGTAGCACGAACATACAACTCCAACAAAATCAGAAAATCCGTGATATTTTTCTCGCGTGGAATGAAAATTGCATATTATTATGCATAGTAGCCATAGGCTCTTCCATCTTCTTCTTCTTCAATAAGAAGCCCATGCTTTGCTTTTCACCGCAGTCTCGGGCCTGAGCAAACCAGCGGAAGGGCCCGAGTCGCCGAAAAGCCCGAGCCTCTCGAGTAACTTCTCAACTAATGTTCCAGCAGCAAACGACACGCCCGATACGAAAAATCCAAGAATGACAAACGTTGTGACCGATTTCATATAAGGCTTTGGCGGTCTCTGAACGTGGGCCCTTCCTATAGCTAGCAAGCAGATGCAAACGAGGGAAGAAGCAGCCACGACAAAGAGCTTGTATTCCATTTCATCGCTCTTTCTGAATGAGAAGCCATAGGCCAAGGGGGGCACTAGGCCAAACACGAGGTACGACGTTAGAGAAAGGAAGAAATGGAGTACGAAATTCTCTCGACGTCCCAGAACTTCTCTGTATCTGTCTCTTCTCCGAGGCACTTGAATGTCTGATGAGACTTGGTTTGCTACTTCCACTGTGTTGTCTGACCTTAGCTCCCATATCTGAGTTCAATGAAAGAATAGAGAGGCGTGCCAATTGATATTATAAGTCATGGAACAGCTTTTTGGAAAACCGAAACGAACGATGGACTTTACTTACATTGTGGCAAAGGATGAATAGGCCTCCAAAGAGATTGGCCATTCCTAGAGCCAAGATGTTCACTGCAGAATGCCATGGGCAGAATAAAGTTAAAATATTGATGCTTTCTTTAATCGACAAAAAAGGCGAAGAACATGGGAGTTTACATGTTTTAGCACCACCACCAACTGCAGAGGACACGACGCTTAGGCTAGTTATCAACTCGGCGAGCCCACCATACACTATGCTTTTCACGATTTCGATCTGAAATTCTTCTCTTGCCTGGTCGATTCTTTCTTGATGAGTGATACTTACTTGAGTTGACGGATGCATCAAGGTCTCTGAAGGAGAAATGATATCTTGCATGGGCTGAGATGGACGTACATCGATAGTTATTGAAGTATCTTTCCCTGCATCATGTTCTTTCGTGGTTAGTAAACCCAGAATTCAGACGATAACAAACATTTTCGGTTCATTTTACCTTGTGCAGCTGAGTCACTGCTAACAGTTGAGGAGATGCTGTCTACTTTCAAAGTTTCGTCGGCGTGGACATGGAATTGAGTTTTAGTGGTTACGTGCTGATGAGCTTCTACTAGACCTGCTGGTTCAAAGGAAGCGCAAATGAAGAAATCATCCATGAACATCAGATCAAATCCAGGAAGTTACAGGAAAAAGAAAGATGGAATGAGGTAATAGAATGGGGCACGTACGATTGCCTCTATCTTTCTCATTTGCACTTTTATCATCAAGAATAGATTCAGTTACAATGGTTGCTGTAAAATCTTGCTGCTGTTCTTGAGGAACAGCCATTGAAATACTTATTTTGCCGTCATTATGTGAGTCTCTGTGAACTGAAATTGAGGATGGAAATTAGATAGAGCATTAACAAAGATGAAAACTGATACATAGTTTCCTACTATCTTTGCATTTTATTTTGATTTCTTGAAATAGAAAGCTCAAAGTAAGTTTTCAACCTGTTTCTGATGTCAGATTGGGCTTTTGGCTCTCCTCAAGGATATTCGTAGATGGAGGTTCTTTAAAAGAGGAAGAAATAAGCAAATTTGGCCCATCTTTGACATGTCCTTCAGGCACACCATTAGTAACAGCAGAACCTTTAAGAAATGTTTCTACCGATGAATTGTTCTCCTTATTGCTATAAACATGTTTACTAACTTTCGATTCGTATAATTTATCGCTGGTATAAGAATCAAACTGGCCAACGGAGACATCTGTTGCGCCAGCAAGATTCAAATTTGTTATAAACTATATAAAAAAAAACTGATGTAATACTCTGAAATTATGACAAGTGATTGGCCCATGGATTCTCAACCAAAGCCATAAAAGGTGACTTAAAAAGTGAATGCCATACCTATAGTCTCTACAGTGGTTGAGTCTAGTTCATTTGCTGCACTGAGTTTTCCTTTTCCCACAGATGAGGATTCCTTCTCTGGAGAAGGTACGATCTTATTATCTTCGAAGTCCAAGTTAACATCGTTCACAGTAGTCCCTGAATGTCCATTTGAAGTATGAGCAGTAGTTTGTGACATTGATGTCTGAGCATTTTGATCTCCCAAGTTAGCTGATGCAATGGCTGCAACGCCTTGCACGTCTGTCTTAACTCTACCTGCAATTTACAAGATAAAAAGTAAATAACAAAGCTACAGGGCGAAAAAAACTGGCTAAGAATCATCGAAGAGCCAAAAGGTGTCACCTTTCTCTGTCGTCTCAAGCTTACTTGCTGAAAACATCGAGGCGAAGGACCAGTTCTTCCTCGTATTAGATGGTTGTTGTCCCTCAGTAGGTTCTTTGACACTTCTATCTCTAAACCCTGAATGTTCAGAATAATGCTACATGTTAGTAACTTCCATGCTTTGCAATGTTAAGAACTTTCATGGTAAACATCCATGGAAATTGTTGCATTCTCTCTCCCTCTCTCTATCTCTCACACAGACACACAATGTAGTATGAAATAAAGATCTTACCTATTGGGATGAAAAGGGTGAAGCATGATAAGCATTTGAATATAAAAGGCTCTCTTTCACGCTCGTCGTCATTATCATCAACTGTAGGCACTTGACTGTCATCAACTGCAACTTCCCCAGTCGTAGCTTCTACTCTGTTCTTCTTAAACCCTTCCCCAGAAATTTGAATTGTGCGCTTTCTTTTGCGTAAGATAACTCTCCTCGTTATGCAAGATTTGCAGTTGGGACAGTAGAGATCATGCGTGTTTTGATTCTTCAGTACGCCTTCAACGTCATAGTCGGTAAATTCAAGATCATCTACAGCCGTAGGGCCATCATCCTCCGCCCTTTCGATCTCACTGGAAATTTGATAACTTTTGCTGCTTTCTTCAACAGAAATCTCAGAAGGTTGAAGATTCGAGCCGGACGAATTTTCAATCCCAAGATCTTCTGCTTTTCTGTCGCTGGCTATAGAAGAAGAGTTGCTCTCAGCATTGAAGAGGAAAGAAGAACCGTTTACTTTATGTTCTATATCTGCCGTGCTCGTATTGCCTCCATTAGCAGAATCGTGATTAATAACTGAATGAATGCACAAGGAGAAACAGAGCCATGAGTTGCATGCAAGCGAATGGAAATGATTATCTGCAATTATGAGCACTCAATAGGATACTGTAAATGGAGAGATGAGTTAGCCTTCTTCGATTTAAAACATCTTCAACGTTTAGCTATAACCGCAGCTACTAACCTAAAGTTTTGAAATTCATCAGCTTATGCAACAACTGTCCCTTATGGTTCTGAAAATGATCAAGACAGAAACTTCCATTTCCATATGTCCAAGTGCAGACTCGACACTTCCATTTTCCTTCAGTCAACAGAAAAGAGAAATAACTGCAATTGCAGTAACTGCATATCCCATTTATGATCTTAGGCTCAGAGATGTATATTTCACATTCGTAGTGAGCAAATCAACTGTAAGACTGATAAGTATAAGCTTTGGTAATAGTTTAACTATACACTATCAAGGTTACTTGGGCTAAAAAACTGGCATAATTTTCACCCTCCTTCAAGCTAAGTTTCCTAATATGTCACATTAAAATCAGCTAGATCTGTGCTGTTTCCATCAAACAGACAAGAAAAATAGGTGTAAAGTGAGATAGTTAAGAATACACTTCTCCAATGAGATAGCAAGAAACAAATTTAAAGATCAGACTTACTCCAGAAAAAAATTGTCAGCTGCTGCAATTAGCAGATCGAAATGGGCAATAAAATAGATGAAAAAAAAAGATCCTTTTTCTTAATTTCTTTTCGACAAACATGTAGTGTAGGGTATAAAAGACCATGGAGTGGGGTTCAAACGAGGTCCACTGTTCACGCCATATTTTCCACATTACAAAACTAAGAAGATCAATGGCCCACGTCAAAACATGACAAGGAAACCATAAGCATACCTTCGACTTTGTCATAGAAAACAAGATCCTCTGATGTCTGCCCTCCAATTACGGACCCTGTTCCATTTCCAAGAAGCTCATCATCGCCCTCTATTTTCCCCTCATCTTCAAGAACCAAGTCTTCTCTTTCAGTCCCATTTGCAGGCGTTTCTTGTCGAACTTCGCCTTTCCCATTTTTCGCAGTTCTTGTTTTCCTAGGCTGAAGTGCAGCTTCCTCCTCTTCTGTTAGTTCATCTACTTGCTTCACCATATGCGACTCTCCAAACGTTTGTTCTTGTTTCTCCATCTCCATACTCTCTCTCTCGCTCTCCCTTACACAGGCACACAAACAAACGCACGCAGCCCAGCTAAGACTGACTAGCTTATTGTCAACGAATAAGCTGTCGCTGAAAGCCACGTCGAAATTGTTTATAAATTCTTAGACTTAATAATGCAACAGCTAACAGTAGAGTGGGTGGGTAAGCCTAAGCCTTCCTTCAGCTTCTATACGCCCTCCTTATCCGTGTAGTAAAGAGACTGTGATGTGAACGTATTAAATGTCAAACCGTTGATTTTGTTTTGTTCTTTTTCATATTTTTTTTTTATTTGATGAGTTTTCGTAATGGAAACACTTATTTGGGGAGAGGGCTTCATTGGGATATTATTATTACCAATCAATCACATGTCAGACTACATTATTAGCAACTAATGAATAGACCGTTGAGTAGTTCGCGAGACTTTAATGATCAGATATATTATTAGTTATATATGCTCGACTCGACACATGTCGAGTTGTAATAAATGCTCGCGGGAAGCATGAAATAATCTGCATTGGTTTTGGAGGACATTTAGAGATTGGGTAATTCTATTGGCACCCCCCTTAATTCTATTTACACCCCCCTATTTAATATATAAATAGATTATTACATACTTACCAATTAAAAGTTAACTATTTTAAACTATTAAATACTTACCAATTTTAAAATGTTAGATAATTACCATTAAAAAGTCCCAAATATCCATATAAGGAAACCAAAGAGAATATTATATTTCCAATGACGAAACTCACGTTATGGCATATACAATCATTGGATATTTACTTTCACATATTTAAACTGATACTTTGATCGACTATGCCTATATAACATAGTTACAATCATTAAACTGTATTTCTTTCAAGGTAGAAGGTGACGCGAGACGTGTTCGGGCGTGGATTTGAGTTCTCTCCTTTTTCTCAATAGACAAAAAGCCTATTCAACGCTAACATGATACCGGTAATTGATAACTTAGCACTTGAATTTACTGTATTTTTTTATCTCGTTAAATATATTCTTACTTATTTTATTACTTATTTTTTTACATATTTCTTATGATATTTAGGTTAATGACATTTACGAAATAATCGAAGATGATGAACATAGAGGTGATGATACAAATGATGATGTGACTTACAAATTTTTCACTGAAAAGGTATATTTTTCATCAGTTATTATATATATCTTCTTATTACTATTGTTATTATTATAATATATATGTGCTAGTTTAGTTTCTAAACAATAATTTTTTAGGTGTTCGATTCTCGAGAAGATTTAATTTATTGGGTGCAAAATATGGGAACAAGTCTTGGATACGTAATTGTCACTAAAAGATCAAGGACATACACAGGTGGAAAGTGTTCGAAAATTATATTTCAATGCGACCGTGGTGGTATCTACAAAAGTAAAAAAATCTCTACAAGAAATACCGGCACAAACAAGGTTGGTTGTCCGTTTGAACTAAAGGGAACGTCAACGCAAAGTAATTGCTGGAAGCTGACCGAGATGATGCACAATTTCTAAAAAAAAACAAGTACAGTCACTCTTCGGATCCACAACATTCTTTCCATCCATATATTCATCAATTTCCAACTATACTTCAACCTTTATATCAGAGAAGTGCAAGATGTAAAATCTGATGGAAACTGTGGTTTTCGAGCAATAGCTATATGTCTTGGTCTTCAAGAGGACGAATGGATTATCATTCGACGTAACTTGATTGAAGAGTTGGAGATGTATAAATTACAATATATCGACATGTTTGGTGCTGAAGGGTGGCTCAATGTCTATAATTCGCTAAATTTCTTCGAGTCAGATAGTCATGCGCCGTATGAGCATTGGATGACTATGCCTAATATGGGTGTCTTGATTGCTTCGAAGTATAATGTTATATTGCATGTTATAAGCAACAAAGGTAGTCTGACATACTTACCGCTTCGGTCTGCTCCGCCACCATGGTATCTTCATGTTTCTATTGCAATCGGTCATGTTAATGATAATCACTACGTCAAAGTTTTATTATCAGAAGGCTACCCTATGCCGAGTATCATGCCACAATGGGTTTATTTCAGAGAAAAATGTGCAGCAGCATGGATTACCCCTTAGTCGTATTAATAATTACGAAAAAATATTGCGTTCTAGTTGTGCTCCTGATTATGTTATATTGAATTAATTAAAAAGAATATTTATTATTTTTATTTTTAATGCGCTCATTTAATTTTGCATAAAATATTTATGTACATGTATATTTTATTTAAATTAATTATTTATTATTAATAAAATTTTAAAATTTTAATATTTTAAAGTTAATATAACTGTGTGGCTATTAATAAAATATACAATAATAGGTTAATTAAAATATTGTATTGTTATATCATTGGATAAAATAAGTTAATTAATGTTGTTGAATAACTTGTGCAAATAATGATTTGAATAACTTATGCTTTTAATGTTGTTGAATTCTACATAAAATAATAAAAATATCATTATTGTTGAATTCATTTAAGTATGCAACAAAATTCAAGTGTTAGGGGGGTGTAAAAAGGGGGTGTAAATAGTAGAGGGGGGTGTGAATAGTAGGACCCTTAGAGATTTCAGACGAAGTGAATGCTATCCTCTGCCCAATATCGGATTTATATGATTAATAATCATCACACTCTTTGTTACGTTTATAACCTTTAGAAGGCAATTCAATTTCAGTTAAATTTTCTGGATTTACGTGATTCAGATATACACATTTTAGAATATTCAGTCCAGTATTTCTAGCTAAAGAAAACTCAGCATATATTCCGAGGGATTTTGTGCTTAGCCTAGCTAAGACAACAACTAACTAGTTCACAACATTAGTTAGTGCCGAATGAATGATTCGAATATGCTCTTGCTTAATCACCTTAATTGTCTTGCAGTGATCAATAATAATAAGAAGCGTCCAAATGAAAATAACTAATAACATAACTGAATGGGATATACTACTTTGATTGTAAGGAAATCAAATCAGCATATGAACGTAGAACTAGTCCAATAATGTTATAACTATAACACAAATATCATCAAACCTTTGGCCCAGCAGTTCTGAGTGTCAATGTCCTCACCGGCAACTTCAACTTCTTGCAACAAAACATCAAACAAGAGATGACAAAGAAGAGGAAAACTTACGTCACGACGAGCAATACATTATATAAAAAAACAGAGGCATATGCTGAAGATATTCTTAGTCGCCATAGGAATCGCAGAAGCTATTTAAATCAAACAAGGCGAATCTCCTATGCATGCAAGCTTCACGTACTCAGAATATAACTAAACCGAAAAAAGAAAAAGAAAAATGCGCGTCGAATTCGAGGACAGTGATGAACTGGAGAAGAAGAAGGAAGAAGATGGGTCGAATAAAGACTTACCGTTTTACAAACTGTTTAGCCAAGCTGATAGTTTGGACTGGATTTTGATGGCGTTTGGTACTTTGGGATCGGTCGTCCATGGCCTTGCTCAGCCCGTCGGGTATTTGCTGCTGGGAAAAGCCCTCGATGCTTTTGGAAACCACATCGATAATCCTGACGAAATGGTTAAAGCTCTCATGAAGGTAAAAATATTTGCCTAGTTATCGTTATATAGTAGCTCAAGACTGAATCTTTTGATTACCATTCTACCTTAAACAGATTGTTCCTTATGTGTGGTACATGGCTTTCGCCACGTTCCCAGCTGGAATACTAGGTACTTTTGCGGTGATATATTCTGAAATGTTTTTCCAGATTATAAAAGACTCTTAGTCATCATTATGCAATACTTACTTCGTATGCAGAGATTGGGTGTTGGATGTATGCAAGCGAAAGGCAAGTAAGGCGCTACAGATTGAAGTTTCTTGAAGCAGTCCTTAGGCAGGATATCGAAGCCTTTGATACAGACCTAACGAGTGGTAGGATAATCAGTGGTATAAGCAGCCATATGTCTATCATACAAGATGCAATTGGTGAGAAGGTAACGAAAGCTTATATCTCATTCATTTTGTGTCATGTTTAACTGTGACTGCATTGAAGCTTGTGGTCCATTAATAGAACATGAATTGTGGTGTCATCTGTGTGGTTGCCTCAAATTCATATATGTGAATTTGATGATATGCAAATAGTTCATAGTGCATGAGATGAATGGTGGTGTGAGAAAAGAGTGTAAACAACAGGTTACCTCCAACTCACTATGTTTCTCATTACAGATGGGTCATTTTCTGTCGTGCTTCGGGACTTTCTTCTCTGGGGTCTTCATTGCTTTCATCGCCTGTTGGGAAGTGTCGCTTCTCGCACTATTTGTTGTCCCCTTGATTCTCATTATCGGGGCCACTTACACGAAGAAAATGAATGCCCTTTCAGCAACAAGGATGGCCTTCCTCTCACAGGCAACTGCAATGGTTGAACAGGTTCTCCATCACTGAGTCATAAACATATCTTAAAGGCTAATTTGAAGTGTAAGCTAAAGGTAACTGATAAATCCTTCTGTCATGTAACAGACAATTTCCCACATCAAAACGGTGTTTGCATTCGTCGGAGAAAACTCGGCAATCAAATCATTCTCAGAGTGCATGGAAAGGCAATTACCTGTAAGCAAGAAAGAAGCATTCATAAAGGGGTTTGGGACAGGCATGCTTCAAGTCGTGACTTTCAGCTCGTGGGCTCTTATTGTCTACGTTGGAGCCATAGTCGTAGTAGCAGGCCGAGCGCGTGGAGGAGATGTTATTGCTGCGGTTATGAGCATTCTCTTTGGAGCCATGTAAGAAGCAAAGTCTACAATGAAATCAAACTATCACTACTTTCTTACTTTCGTAAAATTTCAGTTCGCTTACGTACGCGGCACCAGACATGCAACTCTTCAATCAAGCAAAAGCTGCTGGAAAGGAGGTCTTTCAAGTGATTGAAAGGAAGACTTTCATATGCAACAGAGAAGATGCAAAGATTATCGACCAAATCAACGGCGACATAGACATAAAGGACGTGCATTTTGCATATCCGTCAAGAAAGGACATTCCAATTCTTAAAGGGTTCTCCTTATCGGTTTCTGCTGGGAAGGTGGTAGCGCTAGTTGGAAGCAGCGGATGTGGAAAGAGCACCATTATGTCTCTAATTACAAGATTCTATGATCCTAAACAAGGTACTTACCACATATGAAGTCACCTATATCATGAAATACTCATTTCATACACAAGTGCCAATTGAAACAAATTTATGTTATGATGATTGAATCTGATGATTAGCAACCATTAGGTGAAATCTTAATTGACAACCACAATGTCAAGGACCTTGATCTGAAGACTCTCAGGAGAAATGTGGGACTAGTTTCCCAGGAACCATCGCTTTTTTCTGGCAGCATCAAAGACAACATTAAGGCGGGAAACTTAGATGCCACTGACGATCAGATCGAGAATGCAGCTCAAATGGCAAATGCACATTCTTTCATATCCCAATTCCCAGACAACTATTTGACTGAGGTCCAACGAGTCTTAAGACACTCAACATAATTATATTGCGATAAACATGATGAAAACAGTCCTCCACTTAGTTCATTGTGAAGTAGTTTAGATCCACCGATTGCTTTGCAGCATTGTGAACATGATGATTTTGGTGATGCAGACTCGTGCATAAGCCATCAATTTAATACTGTGTTCTTTAGGTGGGACAAAATGGTGTCCAACTATCAGGTGGACAGAAACAGAGGATTGCAATAGCAAGAGCCATACTCAAGAACCCTCCAATACTTTTGCTGGATGAAGCCACGAGCGCCCTCGATACTGAATCGGAGAAGCTTGTTCAAGAAGCTATTGAGAAAGCAATGCAAGGGAGGGCAGTCATCCTTATTGCACACAGATTGTCCACTATTGTCAATGCAGATGTGATTGCTGTAGTAGAGAATGGTGCCGTTGCAGAGAGTGGAACACATCAGGAGTTGCTCAATAATAGTCAGTTCTACCATGGCTTGTTTGAAATGCAGAATATCATCCAAGAAAGTGATGCAAGGTACAAGCTTGATCAATAACTCAATTAGGATAGCATGCAAAAGTTAATTTGGTTATCTTACAGAGTCACGGATCCATTGGAAGCAACAAGCATACCAACTGAGAACTCACCTCTGAACCAAGACCATGCCGATGAACGCACAGAAACATGCAGAACAACCCAACATCCCATCGAGAAAGTGGAACCGAAGAGAACAGAGAAGTCAGTGTTCTTCAGAACCTGGTATGGAATAAAGAAGCCAGAACTGTTAAAGATCCTCATTGGATCTTCTGCGGCTGCCTTTTCTGGCATCTCTAAACCTATCTTTGGGTACTTCATCATAACAATAGGAGTTGCATATTACAAAAGTGATCCACAGGGTATAGTATGGAAGTACGCCGTACTTTTTTCATCCATAGGATTCCTCTCCTTGTTTTCCCACACATTGCAGCATTATCTATTTGGAATGGTTGGAGAAACGGCTACAACAAACCTCAGGGGAGCTTTATATTCAGGTATAATTTTTCCTCACAATATGTTGCATGTATCTACTCCAATAGTAAGTGCACTCCTCATTGGTCACCTACCTCAATCTTGCAGCTGTTTTGGAAAATGAGCTGGCTTGGTTCGAAAAGCCTGAAAACAACATAGGCTCAACTACATCACGAATCGTCAACGAAACATCCACGGTGAAGACCATTATATCTGATAGGATGTCTGTCATTGTTCAATGCATCTCCTCAATAGTTATTGCAACAGCAGTTAGCATCAGAGTGAACTGGAGAATGGGTCTAGTTGCCTGGGCTGTCATGCCATGCCACTTCATAGGTGGTCTGATTCAAGCCAAGTCAGCAAAAGGATTTTCGAGTGGCAGTAGTGGTGCTTACTCAGAATTCATTGCCCTCACTTCTGAATCAACAGCGAACATAAGGACCGTCGTTTCCTTTTGCCGGGAAGATCATGTGCTTCAAAAGGCAAAAGTGATTTTGGAGAAGCCACTCAAGCAAAGCCAAAAACAAAGTGTCAAGTACGGCATCATTCAAGGCGTATCGCTTTGCCTGTGGAACATAGCACACGCCATTGCATTATGGTATACGACCATCCTAGTTCAGAGAAGACAAGCTAGCTTTGAGAACGGAATACGATCATACCAAATATTCTCTCTCACGGTTCCGTCGATCACAGAATTGTGGACACTGATACCCACTGTCTTCTCCGCCATGAGCATACTAACCCCTCTGTTTCAAACCCTTGATCGACGGACACAGATTCAACCAGACTCACCAAAGGAAACATCAGCTAGAAGAATCAGAGGGGAAATCGAATTCAGAAATGTGCACTTCAGTTACCCCTCTAGAACAGAAATTAACGTACTGGACAACTTTGACATTAAAATCCAAGCTGGAACAAGAGTTGCTCTAGTCGGACCAAGCGGAGCTGGAAAGTCCTCTATTTTGGCCCTTTTGCTCAGATTTTATGACGTCAATAAAGGAGATGTACTGATCGACGGTAAGGATATAAGAACATACAACCTAAGGAATTTGAGGATGCAAATTGGCTTGGTGCAGCAAGAGCCTATCCTCTTCAGCTGTTCAATTAGGGATAACATATGCTACGGTAATGAAGGGGCCACAGAAGCCGAAATCGTTCAGGCATCAGTGGAAGCAAACATACAAGAAGTGATCAGCAATCTACCGAGGGGTCATGACACTTTGGTAGGAGAAAAAGGATGCCAACTTTCTGGTGGACAAAAGCAAAGAATAGCCATTGCCAGAGCTCTACTGAAAAAGCCAGCAATAATGCTTCTTGACGAAGCCACAAGTGCCCTTGATGCCGAGTCTGAAAGATCGGTCATCAATGCTTTGGAATCCCTGAAGATGAGAACAACACAAGTAACAGTCGCACACAGGCTGTCAACGGTAATAAACTCAGATACCATATTTGTTATGGACAAAGGCAAGATTGTCGAAATGGGCACTCATGCAACGCTAATATCAGAAGACGGAGTTTATTCAAGACTAACAAAGCTCCAGAGTATATCAGAAGCATAATATGGTTATATCTGGCAATTATGCAGGCCGACTCTTCTTTATTTCATAGTTATTTACCTCCATTGATGTCTTAGTTGAATCAATTGCCAAGCTTCAATAATAAAGGATTTTAGTTCAAGGGATACGTAAGTATTAAGTCTTCAGCTTCTTTAACCTTCCCGCCTGAGCGAATCCAAGATAACAGAGCACGATCTGATTTAACCTTTAATCCTGGTTACCATAAAGTAAAGACCAGATATAGCCAACTAAAAATATGTAAATCCCTACGCCAATCGACTCACATAAATAATATGGACTCTCCAATAGTTTTAATCTAACAATTTCCAGGTGATCCGTCCTTGTTAAGCTCCCTCTTTGTCGATCATCAAAAAGACTTGCACTAGTCCCAATAGGCACAATACTGCAAATGACATAGAACAGAAAAAATGATCAAAACTTAATCCTGCAAGCGACGACTCTAAAATCAAACGAACAAAATATAAAGTGCTAAAAGGCGACATACAGGTACTGCTCTTGTAACTCCTTTCTTTCCGTGTTGATCTATGAGAAACACCATCCAAAACATACACCAAAGCCATTTGCACGTGAAATTTACCAAAAGGTAGGGGAAGTGAACTTGTGATCTGCGAAAATGAATCGCTCACTGGCAAGATGCGGAAATGTAAGCCGATAGCCAACAACAGATAAACAAACTGAAAACGTATACATAAACACACACATATAAACAACAACAAGAAGAACACGACGAATGCATCGTCGTTTACAGGAACTATGAGAATAAAGAATATACCTCTACTTCTACGCTTGGGACGTAACGAATCGAAGTATTGCTGCAAGCACAAGAGTTCACGCGCGAATCTCTGGGCAGAACGTACCTTTTGTTGCCTTGTATTTTCCCGACATTCGAGTTTGGGAAAATTACATCAAACGGAAATTTACTATTTTAATCTACAATTGGAAGTTATCATATAAAAAAATATATGGAATGGTTTTTTTTCGCTGTTATTATTATCATAATCCCCGTTAGATTTTTAAAGTAAAAAAGTTGCATAATTTAACGTAAAAGCTGTGCTTCAAAGATTCTTGCTGTATCTTTGTTCTGCATTTGATGGAAGCTTTCAACTATCTCCATTGCTCGTATTGAAACGTCGACGAAGAATTGCGAGGGATGTTCCCCAAATGCCGAAAACGATTAGGGTTCGATTGTATAAGGCCAACATTAAGACTTCATGACTACATTCTAGGCAAACCAAAAAACCTTGAGAATCTTGAACAAAGAAATATCATACTCACTAAGTACAAATCTCACAGAAGCGCCTCAGCGAGGAACTTTAACGCCTCAGCCGCTCTTTCACTTCTACATCCCTGTGGTGCTTTTGAATCAATCATGGAATCTCCATAATTTTAGCAAATGTAGTACGTGGGATGAGAATCGAAGGAGAGTTTTACCTATCTAAATGGTCGAGAATTAGCAATCTTGGCCCGGGTGGTATTTTCACATCTCTGAGGGCGCTGTAACGAAATGAGCATAAGGCGAGGATGTTAATGTAATTATGAGGGAATTTTTTTTGAGTTGTTCGTTTCAAGAAAATTGAAAACGGTGAAGCCGCTGATACATACCTATCAGTCAACAACGGCAAAGTGTTATCAGTCAATAAACCTTTCTTAAAATTCTTCTCATAGTTCTCCAGTCCAAGGTTCTTTAGCATAGATCTTGTCTTGGCATAATAGATATCTTCGGCTGGAGGTTGTGAAGCCTTTTGGCTCAACTACATTGTGACAATTATCGTTCATGACTCAGTCAGACGCATAAACTACGTATTATTTTTGTCAGAAATTGATAAGACAGAGAGTAACATGCACAAAATTTCAAGTACCATGAATCCTAACTCCGAAGATATGGTCATGATATGTGAATGCAGATTTAGCAGTAAGGTTACCACACACACACACACACTTCGAATTCATATGGAGTAACATTCAAAGAAGTTGATTCGAATCACCTTGAAAATTCCACCTTGAACAAGTGCGAAGAAAGCGCCTGAAGTAACAGCACCAACTGCTGGATTGGGCCCACCCATGCCACTGACTAATGAGTACAATGCTCCAGAACCGAAAGCAGAAACCATGCTGCAATCATTTAACGCCAAATTACCATAGATTGTTGTCGCAGAACAAAATAATACATGAAGAATGAGGAAGATGAAACATCCAAGAGAAACATGGGCTACCGTCAAAGAGGAGAACTAACTTGTTAGCAAATAATGTGCTTTGTAATAAGGAGCCATACCTAGTTTGAACATCCTCCTTGCCCCTCAACCTCTTCATAACACAAGAAATCCCAGCGTTGACTCCAGTCATGACGGCGAAATTGCGGGCTTGAATCAATGGACCACCTGTAAAAGCCTGCAAGGTACATTCAAGCTTAATCACCTAGTTTATTAATTCACTTCACAACAAAAGGCACGTATTTAGCCCAAGCGGCACCTACTTTAACTCTATATGATAGATATTAAGCCAGGCACTTTTGACTAAAATTACTTCTCTTTTTTCATTTCTACAATCTCCATCCATGATTCGTCCAACAATAACCAATTACTCAAGTTATATGATCCATGGCATGAGTAGCCAGGTTGAGGTACTACGATTATTCTTGGAAACAGGGAATCATCAAGCCACTCAATGCTTGTAGAGAAACTGGTGTGAAGTGAACTACATAATTCACCAGCTAACAGATGCCGAACAATATCTTCATCGGATAAAACAAGTGTTAGGCCGATTTATCCAACCTTGTACTGAATCAATGGATTAGTATTACCTGATACGATGAATTACGGAAGCAATAAACGAAGTAATACCGTAGACGAATTGTAGAGTTGGAACGAGAGAGCGCGCGAGTTCTTCAGAAAAGTCGTCAACTCAAATATGATTCAGCAACCCTAAACACTAATGTGTTTAGGGTATTTATACAAAAGCCCTAATGGGCTAACGGGCCCAATATTACTAATATATCCACAAGTCGGATATATTTACAATTAAGTCCTAGGGCATAATTAAATTACAGAACATTAGACTAATAATTAAATGAACACAATTAAATTAATCTCTAACAATCTCCCCCTTTGTGTTCATTTTACGTAGTATCCCGGTCTTCTGTTCTGTAGGCGGATTTCCTCAGATTGAGAACGTACTCGAATTGTCTGATGCTTCGGCGAAGATATAGTCTATTCTGAATTTCTTCAATAGCAATATTGCTTAGGCTGATGATTTCTTCTCTGAACTGCTCGAGTCCTAAGCTTGCAAGGTCGCCTTTTGAAGGATCAGAATATCTTCTAACTTTACTTCTCAGTTTCTCGATAATGATCCTGAGAGTGCCGTCGCAGTACTTCTCAACTTCTGAGAGGAACATGACTCTCTTTAGTCCATCCTTGCTGTAGACTACGGAGAGTTCAGGTTCTTTGAAGATGAAGCCATTTGGGTATGATTTGAGCTCTTCCTCCATGCCTGTGAAGTTTGGTCTCGTTAGGTTTACCTTCCTAGCGTTATTCTCAATGGCCATCTGAAAGTCGTGGCCTGTGTAGAAGGTAATGTCTCTCAGCATGTGTCTCTTAATGGCTTCATATCCCAGCTTGTATTTGAATTCTCGTAGGATGAATTTCCTGTAGAGTCTTGATAGCTTGAATACTTCGCTGGGATCAATGTACTGAAGATCTCCTTCAGAGATCATGTCTACAGAATCGTCCAGTCGTCGCACTAGGTAGACTGGGTATTTCAGGCTCGTTCCCATTTCCTGGACGGTTACATCCAGGATCTCCTTGATTGAAGCCTTCGCCCGCATCCTCTTCTTGTCGTCGTCAGTGACCCTCGAGCCTCCTGTCGTCGTCCATTTGTATAGGAAATGATAGGCCAATTTTGTGGATCCTCCAACGTGTGATAGGCCTCTCAGCTCCATTTCATTGTATGGACGAATTTGATCCCGTTCTCGCCAGATTCTATCTCGAAGTTCTTCTTGAAATGGAGTGGTTATCTTGTCCCATGGGATTGCATAATCGCCTGGTGTCTCTTCGTAGTCTTCTCCATTTCTGATCTCGTCTGGCGCCATCCTGAGGCTCGTTTCGACCGCCGCCCAGATTAGTCCACTGACGTTGTCCAGTCGCTCTTGAAGATCATCTTCTGCGGGATGATCGCTGTGGCTTTGTGATCCCCATCCCTGGTCTACAAACTCGTTGAGCTCAATCAGAGGGTCAGGGATATTTATGTCTGCGACTGGAGGTAGTGGCTCGTCGGTCACCTGTGGGGGTGGGTCTGGTCTGAAGTCGGATGGTAATGGGGGTAGGTCTTTTGGTAGGTGGGAAGAGGTAGTAGGTTGGGGGTTTGTGGGCTCTGGTTGGTTTGAGGTGGAGGGCTCTGGTTGGTTTGAGGTGGAGGGCTCAGATTGGTTTATTGCCTCGACCCGCTGTCGCTTTTCCTCCCCCTCAGGACGACCGTCGCCATCAGGGTCGTCATGTCGTCGCTTGTGTGTGGGCGGGTCGTAGTGGCAATGATATGGTATTTGGAGGCGGTGAAGGAGCTCCTTATCCTCATCATCGAGGCTGTCGACCTCGCTAAGGAGGCGATCGAGTAGTTGTTGGCGAAGCTCCTTAGTGGTGGGTGTGGGAGTAGGTGTAGGTGTAGGTGTGCTGGCGGATGTGGATGGGTGGTGGGATTGGGTGGGTGCCAGTGTCTCGACTCTTTGTAGGATGGAGGCCTCCATTTGCTTCATTTCGTCACGTAAGGTTGCGAGGCTCCGTTCGATGTGTTGGTCGAGGTCGGCGCGGGTGATGAAGGGTGATAACTCAACAGAGCCACGAAGGCGTTCTGTTGTCACGACTTCAGAAAAGATTCCTGAGTCGCGGCCCACACGCACTAAAGAGCGCGTGGGACTTGAGGGACCGGGGCCACCGAGGCTCACCGTTTGCATCGTCGATAAGATAAGCTCATCGAGATGGCCTGAACTCACGGGGGCAGTGATGTTGCCCGTGTCAGGACTTCCGTCCGATCGTCGAGTATCATCAATAGATGATGTCTCTACAGACGTTCTGGACTGATCACTAAGAAAAGTCGAGAAAGGTGTTTGTGTCCTAGCAAAATCTAAAAAATTTGGGAAAGTGGACACTAGACTCGATGTGGTGGAAGAAGGGGCAGCGACGTGGGGCTGGGGGTCGCTTATATGTACATCACTTGCCTCCGAGCGAGACAAGGATGGTTGAGATGGTTCCCCGTGAGTTATTGAGACATCAACCTGTTGGGAGGTTGATGAATGGGAAGGGCTGGGTTGTGCATGCGCCGTTGAACCAGATGCGGCGACTTCTACTCGGGAGCTGATTAAATCAGCTCCTGTTCCTATGGGTTCGGTTCTGGACGATGTAGTGAGGAGGGGAGGTGCGAAGCTGACGGACACCGGAGGAGGTGGTCGTCGGTCATGTTTTCTCTTTGTACGCACTTCGCGTTGTCTCTCAGGACCCTGTCTCACACTCGAGCTGGCCCCGGGGTTGGATACGGTGGGGTTTGACCGTATCGTAGGGGCAGGAAGATTCTGCGACTGCCTGTACTTGATCACCTCTGGATCCGTGGGATCGGCAAGGTCCAGGAGGTGTCGTGGAATAGTCATGCCTTGGGCTGTCGATCCTTCCTTGGATTTCTTCAGATAGTTGAACGTGGGAACTCCCAGGGATTCTGACGCTGGACGACGAGTGATCTCTGGGTGGATTTCCATGTAGTGATAAATCAATACTTGGAACCATCGGAGATATGGAAGGCCCTTTCTCTTGGACGTCTTGAGGTGATCTCTGATGTAGATCTGGTCCACGATTTCTTGCATGAATAGGGCAGCGTAGTCGTAGCGTTTCCCGAAGATGACCCCATAGAAGATGGTGAGGATGCTGAGGTTGCAACGATCGTAGCCCGTGTGCTTCGGTGATAAGCACTTGTTGATCAGCATGAATAGGGCGTTCCACGGAGATGGTATTTTGCTGAAGGAGAATGCTGAAACTTGCGTGAGAGGTGGGGAGCAACCTAGTTCCAACATTCCATTTAGGATCTCTTGAGCCGTGGGAGGTGGATCGAGCTCGTCAAAAGTGGGCAGTTGAAGAATCGTCCTCAGAAGATCTTTATTGAGAACTACCGAGGTGTTCTCAATTTGACTTTGGAATATGATCTCCTCGATGTCTGGGACTTGATCCATGAGTCCCCAGAATTGTTGCAGGTAGACTTGGGGGACGCTCGCCGAGAGTGTAAAGGCGGGGAGCAAAAAATGATTCTTCAGAATGGCTATGATCACCATGTCTGAGCATCTGAAAGCTGTTGTGTCCAACTGATAGTTGTTCTTCAGCGGCTCGATCCATTTGGAGATGGGATAGATCGTATCACGGTTTGGAATCTCCATAATCTGAAAAATATGATCATAAGGTCATTAGACATCGAATATTCCATCGTTGCCCTCGCTCGCTGTGAATCTTTTTCTTTGTTTTCTTCCCTTTCTTTTTTTTCTTTTTTTTTTTTTTTTTTATATATATATATATAAATATATAGATATATAGATATTTATATACGTATAAATAGAAGTAGATATATAGATATATTAAAATATGTATAAGTAGATAATATATAGTAGTAGATATAGATAAGGGTTAAAATTTTGTTAAGTATAGTAAATGGGCCTAGTGGAGAGTGATTTATAAGAAGCCCAATATGATAAATGTCGAATCGGCCCATTTTAGAAAGTGTAGAGAGATGGAAAATGTCGAACTTAATGTCGAGATCTCGTAGGGTAAAAGTCGACAAGTCCAGATGTCGAGAGATTTAGTTAAAAGTAGAATAAATGTCGAGAGGCTGAATTTAGGTAAAATGTCGAAAGGCTCAAGAAAATGTCGAAAGGCCCAAAACGAGATAAAATGTCGAAAGACAAAAGGCCCAAGTTTGAAAATGTCGAGAAGGCCAAGGTTTGAAAATGTCGAGTAGGCCAAATATCGAGACGAGTTAAAATTTTACCGAAATGTCGAGAAGAAAAAAATGTCGAGGAGCTCAGTTTAAGTAAAATGTCGATATGGCTCAGGTTAAATAAAATGTCGGGATAATTGCAAAATGTCGATAAGACCGTAATGTCGATACGAAGATAAATGTCGATATCTCTCTGTTGAAAATCAAATTAGGGTTAACGATTTGAAAATTGGGAAAAATGTCGACGAACTGAAATCGTTTCAAAGCTTCGCAGATTTAAATCATAGAGATGTCGAGCGGTTCAGAAACGAGGAAAGTCAGTTTAAAATCAAGGAAAGTTACGAGGAATCATGGAAATCGAAGATTAAAATTAAAGAAAAATGAAATCGTAGTTTCTTCGGATTTCTTCGCTGTTTCAGACCTGTAATCGAAGTGATTAGTAGCATAATAGAGAGATTGAGGGGCTTTGTGGAGCTTACCAGAGGATGACGAAGGACTGTTAAAAGGATTGAAGGATTTTTCTGCGAAATTTGAAGTGAGGGTTTGGAGCTTTCTGAGTTTTTGAGAAGTCGACGTGAAGAAGACGAGAAAATGTCGATATGATGATATAATGTCGAGTCGAAGGATTTGTCGAATTAGGTTATAAAAAGTCGAATAGTACTTGGGCTTCCTCAAGGCCCAAAAGGAATGTCGAGAATGATTTAAATGGCCCAATGTCGACATAGTAAGAAGTCGAGATGTGAGATGCAATAGAATGCAGTAAGAAGTCGAAATGTAAGAAGTCGATCTGTGTGAAAATATCGAGTACTAATGTCGATAGGCTTGGCAGGCTTATGGTTTGGGCTTTTACTCGAAATGGCCCAATGAGGTTTCGAAAATTAGAAGAATAATGCAATTAAGTCTAATGAAGTAGAATGCAAAAATTAAAATAAAATGCAAATAGAATGTAGAGGAATCATATGACAATGCGAATGTACTGAAAATAGAGAATAATGATGCTCCCCCTAGACATATGCGTTTTTTTTTTTTTTTTTTTTCTTTTTTTTTTTTTTTTTTTTTTTTTTTTTTTTTTTTTTTTTTTTTTTTTTTTTTATTTATTTTTTTTTTTTTTGGAAAATATAAGGCTAATGCACCCTAAAGTAGTGATGTAAATATTAACTGATAAATGCTCCCCCTAGAATTATGCAATTATGTTTCTCCCCCTAGACATATGCATAGGCTTTGCAAAATATATAACATGATTACGTCTAGCCTAGCATGTTTGTGTCTAGATTAAGAGGTAAGATTCAACATGCCCAACCTAGAGACTAAGAATTGGAATCGTTTCTCATCCAATGCTTTAGTAAAAAGGTCAGCCAGTTGAAGTTCGGTGCTAACAAACTGCATTTCTATGATGCCATTTTCAACGTGATTTTTTATGAAGTGATATCTAAGATCAATATGCTTCGTGCGTGAATGATGGACGGGATTGCATGTAATAGCAATAGCACTTTTAGAGTCACTATAAATAGGAATATTATGTAAATCAAACCCGTAGTCCAAGAGTTGAGTTCGCATCCACAGAATTTGGGAACAGCAACTGGCAGCTGCGACGTATTCAGCTTCAGCTGTTGAAGTAGAAACACAATTCTGTTTCTTGGAAGACCAGCAGATTAATTTATCACCAAGCAGTTGTGCGCCACCTGACGTGCTTTTTCTATCCATGCGACAGCCTGCAAAATCCGAGTCAGTGTATCCAATTAATTGAAAACTAGAATTTTTGGGATACCACAAACCGAGATTTGGAGTTCCTTTCAGATAACGTAATATTCTTTTGACGGCAGTCAGATGTGACTCTTTGGGATTTGCTTGAAAACGTGCACAAAGGCAGGTTGCAAAGACGATGTCTGGTCTGCTTGACGTTAGATAAAGTAGTGACCCGATGATTCCTCTGTAGTGTGTTTCGTCAATAGGCTTGCCAGAGAGATCTGCATCGAGTTTGCATGCTGTGGACATAGGAGTCGCTATGGAAGTGCAGTTTTCCATCTTGTATTTCTTCAAGAGATCACTTATATATTTAGACTGACTGATAAAAATACCGTCTGGTAGCTGTCTGATCTGCAGTCCTAGAAAGAAGTTCATTTCCCCCATCATGCTCATTTCGAACTTGGTGGTCATTAAGTGACTGAATTCCTCGCATAGTTTCACATTTGTGGAGCCAAAGATTATGTCATCAACATAAATTTGAACGAGCAAGATGTCTGAGTTCTGCCTTTAATGAAGAGCGTGGTATCAATTTGACCTTTGGTGAACCCGGATTCGACTAAGAAGGTGGAAAGAACGTCATACCAAGCTCGTGGTGCTTGTTTAAGACCATAAAGGGCTTTGTCCAGGCGATACACATAATCGGGCTTGGTTGAGTCTACGAATCCTTCAGGTTGTCCAACATAAACTTCTTCTTTCAGAACTCCATTTAAGAAGGCTGTCTTGACGTCCATCTGATAGACAGTAAAATCCTTATGGGCAGCGTAAGCAAGAAATAAACGAATGGCTTCGATACGAGCGACTGGTGCAAAGGTTTCATCGTAGTCAATGCCTTCTTGCTGATTGTACCCTTTTGCTACCAATCTGGCTTTATTACGGATGACCTTGCCATTTTCGTCTCTCTTGTTCTTGAAGACCCATTTCGTTCCTATGATCGTTTTGCCTTTGGGTCTTAGAACTAGAGTCCAAACTTTTAAGCGTTCAAACTGGTTGAGTTCATCTTGCATAGCAATTATCCAGTCTGGGTCTGAAAGTGCTTCTGACACTTTTCTTGGTTCGAGTTGACTCATAAAGCACGAGAAATGTTCGTGAACAAATGAGACGTAATCGTCCGGAATTGCGCTTTTCTTTTCACGAGTTGATCTTCGCAGGAGTGGTTGAGCCGTGTGAGAATCATCAGGATGGTCAGGAATTGTTGCTGCGTCGACTACAGGAGATTGATCGTGATGTGTGGCGAGGGAGTCAACGTTTGTCTCAGTCTGAGGTTCTATGACATTTGCAGTGGGATCCTGACTGGAATGAGAGATTTCGTCCTCAGTGTCAGTGGCGTTGGGAAGCGTGAAGTCTGTTTCTGAGGAAGAGTTATCTTCAATATCTGATGTTGCTTGGATTTCACCTTGTGGAGTTTCTGTCATCTGAGAAGGCATTGGATCTGAAATTAGATGAAAATCTTCAAGCAAAAAATCTAGTGATGCCAAGCTTGGATTTGCAGGGGCTGAGTCTCGTTGAACATTCCCTGATGCATTAGAGGGTGTTTCTGGTGTTGTGGGAAGCGTTTCGTCAAATGTGACATTTGCACTTTCCCTTACAATTTTAGCGTCTTTGAGGAATACTCTAAATGCTTTGGACGTTGAGGAGTAGCCAATGAATGTGCCTTCGAGAGCTTTAGGATCAAATTTGCCTCTGTTGCTTCGATCATCTGCAATAAAACATTTACAACCAAACACTCGAAGAAAGGAAATGTTAGGAGCACGATTATTTATGATCTGATAGGGCGTCTTCTCAAATCTTTTGTGGATTGAAGTGCGGTTCTGAGTGAAGCATGCAGTGCTTAGAGCTTCGGCCCAGAAGGAATGTGGAAGATTTGATTGAATTATCATTGTGCGTGCAGCTTCAACAAGTGTTCTATTTTTTCGTTCGACTACCCCGTTTTGTTGTGGAGTTCCAGCAGCTGAAAACTGTTGTGATATGCCTTGAGATGCGTAGAAGTTTCTCAAGCGGTCATTTTTGAACTCCGTGCCATTATCTGAGCGAATGGTGCCAATTCGGGCCTGTAGTAGGTTCTGGGTAGTTGTGACAAATGTTTCGATGATTGAGGCGGTCTCATCCTTACTGCGTAAGAATTTTGTCCAAGTGTATCTAGAAAAATCGTCGATGAGGACCAGAACATATTTGCGACCATTGAGACTCTCTGTTCTCATGGGACCGCATAGATCAACGTGAAGTAGTTCTAAAGGTCGAGAAGAGCATGCAACATGTTTGGACCTATGGGAGGCTCTCTTCATTTTTCCTAGTTCGCAGGCACTACAGAGATGTTCCTTTTGATACGTAAGGTTTGGTAGGCCGACAACTAGTTGCTTAGTGGATAGTTTATTAATGTCTCTAAAATTGAGATGGGATAGACGATTGTGCCACAGAATGTTTTGAGAGTGTGAAGCTTTAGAGAGTAGGCAGATGTTCGAGGATGGCGTGGTTGTTTTGAGGTCTATCGTATAGAGATTCGTTTTTCGAATGCCATGGAGTAGATCATTACCGTGACCGTCGTTGATGCTGCATTTTCTTGCTTTGAAGTTTATTTCGAGTCCTTTGTCGCACAGTTGGCCAATGCTGAAGAGGTTGTGGCCTAGTCCCTTGACGTATGAGACGTCTTGGATGGTTAGATTTCCGTGATTTAGATCTCCTCGTCCTAAGATTGGAGATGACTCGTTATTTCCAAAGCGTACCTTTCCGCCGTACTTTTCGGTGTAGTTGCTCAACAGCTCTTTGTTTCCAGTCATGTGTGTGGAGCAACCTGAATCTAGATACCACACATGATGGACCTGCAATAGGAATGGAATTAGAAACGTTTCGGTACCCATTTGAGAATGGGCACTGTCCATTTCTTAGTAGAAGATTTAGCAGAACTAGTAACAGGATTAACATTGGGTGAGTGATGGGAGAATGTCGCGTGATGTTTTTGTTTGGGCACCCAAATCTGTTTAGGTTTAGTTTGATATGGCGTGAATTTCCTGTTCGAAGATCGAGTGATCGTGGTATTGCGTATGGCGTTGGCTGGACGAGACATGGGCGTTCGAGTAGTAGAACGATGCATTTTATACGCAATAGATTTATTTAAGCTAGAAACATCAAATGTCTTAAAAGTCTTTAAAGGGAAAGGAGATTCATCATAATCATAGGTAGTAGGATAAGAAGTCTTGGCAGGAGCTGAATTAGGTTTCGATTTCTGGACCCAGGCCAACGTCGTCTTCTTCGTAGTTAATCTCTTTCCTGTAGTCAAATTAGGCATGGGATGAGGAGTTAGGTTATAGGAGGAAGAAGAATTAACGTCAGATGAATAATCTTTGAGGTGTCTAAGAAGCGAAATTTCATGAAGCATTTTCTCCTTTTCGAACTTGAAGATTTCGATTTGATTTTGATGTTCTTTGTGTTGTATCAAGTTAATATTCTGAAGGCGTGAGATTTCGCTTAGAAGACCAGATTCATTCTTTGTTGGGGTTCTCTCCATTGGGATTGGCGAGCATGACTTAGGGAAGAAACGTGAGTTGTTCGTGAGTGAGGTTGCCTTTTCTAGGCGAAAACGGGAATTCAAGGCAAGTGCATCGTCGTAGGAATAGTAGTGATTTGAAGGAGATGCGTAGTTTTCAAATAGCAGTTCATGTCTTTTGGCTATTTCTTTCCCTTTAATGTTCTTGTGGAGTGATGTTTCTATCTTAGACTCGGCCGAATTCAATGGTGCGGAGGAAGCTATGTGGTTGTTGACTTGTTTTTCGAGTGAAGAGATGATTGTCAGGAGTACGTCCATTTCCACTTGAGAGGCAATCTTCTCGAGCTCAATAGTCGAATGCAGATCACCGATTTCTTTAATCATTGGAGGGATATATGTACTAGAGGTACTTGCTTTTTGGGGATCTACTTCTTCTGGTGGAAATAAGGAATAGTAGTCATCGGATAGATCAATTTTCTGGTTTTGTAACTTTTTTCAAGTTCCTCATAGTCAATTGGAATTTCAGCCCTATCCTTTTTGTCTCTCTTTTTGTGTTCTAACTTATCAAGCGGAGATGAGCTAGTGAAAGACATAAGACAAGGAATTTTTAAGCCTGAGAGCTTGATATCATAAAGGGGAAGAGGTTTCTTTACTGAGTGCACGGAATCTGGAGTACATCCTATGCCGCTACGGGGATTATAAAATTCTGTGTCTCTAGCACTATTTAATAGGATCATTTTATCTGTTTGTATTCTACTGTTCAGAAGATCCTCAAGTTTCTTTATTTTCGAATATAGACGATTTCGTTCCTTAGTCAGAAATTCATATTGTTGGGATATCGTGTTTCGATCTACTTCACTCTTTTGGAGATCGTTTTCCTTTTTGAGAAGTTTATCTTCTAAGTCTCTTATCTTAGTCTCATGTCTAAGGGATGTGTCTCGAGCTTGTTCTAGAAACGAGGTTAACCTAGCCTTTTCCACTAGTTCTGTTCGCAGGACTTTTTCATTGTTAGCTAACCTAGATTCTAGTTCTCTTAATGATTGGTTCTCTCTAGACATGGATGTTAGTCTATCCTGAAGAAGGCATAATTGTTCATGTAGATTGGAGTAAGATTCGTGTACCTCAGTCTCTGAAGATGAGTCGGTTGAGGGGGTGGCTGCAGTATTGTGTTCCTCATCCTCAGTGTCGGTTTCAACGTTCGCCATGAGTGCCAGATTTTCATCCTCACTTTCAGAGGTATCCTCGAGCCATGATTCTTGTTCAGCCATGAGTACCACACCGGACTGTTTTTGTTTGAGAAGTTGTGCCTTTTTGGTGTAGTAGTCAACATCTTTGGTCTTGGGCAGGAAGCAGTCTCGAGCAAAGTGTCCTGGTTTGCCGCAGTTGAAGCACTTCTGATCTTTCATGGAGGGCTTAGTCTCACCTTCTTCATTCTTCCGGTCCCGCTTCTTGGAGGAGCTAGTCCTGAGTCGATTTGAGGATCGGTTCTGTGTGTAGGAATTGAAGCGCTTGGTGATCAAGGCCATCTGTTTTGTAATCTCTGCTAGCTCAGGGTCCATATCTGCATTGGTGTTCTCATTGTCTTCTTCAGATGAGCTAGGGTTCTGCACAGGTTTTGGATTCTTTTTTGATTTTCGATGGCTGATTAGAGCAAGTGTCTCCATGGCGGTCCTTTCCTTTGATGCTTTCTGAATCTCATTAATGTCTTCAATGTGCTGGGCGAGGCTGTCGTAGAGGCAGTGAATGTCCATCTCTTCTAGATCCTTGTTCTGGCGGATATTGCTGGCTACTTTCCTCCATTCTGGCTGCAGCGCTGAGAGAAAGCGTATGTTAATTTCCTCACCAGTTCTGGTTACATTTATCTTTCTCATCTCATTCACTAGGGTCAGAAATCTTTGATAGGTCTCATATAGTTCTTCTCCATCTTTGGCTTTGAATGAGTCATAAGCAGTGAGGACGTTGGATTTCTTTGCCTTGTACCCAGATTCAGTTCGTTGCATCATTTTGCTAATCTCATCCCACATTTCTTTGGCAGTTGGCAAGCTATTAACCTGCATGTAAATGTCATTTGGGATGCCTTGACCGAGATAAGTTTTGGCTTGACGGTCTGCTCGAGCTCGGAGTTTTTCAGTCTCAGTGTAAGCTGAGAGAGCTTTGAGTTCCCTTGTTTCTGGAACAGGTGGTGTATTGTCTGGATTGCCAGGAATTGTAATCCAAAATTGAGCTGGCCCTTCGGTGAGAGATTCGTACATTAGGTCGCCGTTCTCCTTGCTTTCGATGAAATTCATGAACCTGAGTGTCCATGCTGTGTACTCGTCCCTCTTGAGGATGGGAGGTCTCGAGTCGTTTCCAAGTGAATAGAGGTCCATTGCGATAGGTTGGATGTGGATCTTTATCGTGTTGATCAACTAAAATCTTAACTCAAGGAAGGCAAATAGGGTTAGAGAAACATATGAATAATATAAGCACAAGAGTTAAATTGAAATCGAAAATATATTATATATATATAATTTTTTTTTTTTTTTTTTTTTTTTTAATGTTAAAGAGAAATAATAAGAATGTCGAAGCTCGAATTGAATTTGAATGTCGGAATCCTTTGTCGAAAATAGGAAGTCTAGGTAAATGTCGAATGGAAATGTCGAATGAAAATATTTTCCTATAAGTCGAATTGGATGTCGAAGTATGTCGAAAGAAATGTCGAGATCTTTTAAGGAGTCGAGATAGGAAGTCGATGTAAAAGTCGAGTGGAATTGGATGCAAGATGTCGAGTCCTTTGTTAAGATGTCGAGGTGGATGTCGAGTTCGTTTTTGAGCAAATACTTCGAATAAATGTCGTGATAGGAAAAGTCGAAATAGATGTCGAGCTGAAGCTTGCACAGAATGTCGAGTCCTATTATCTCAGAAATTTATAAATGTCGAATGGATAGGATGTCGAAATAGAGGGCAAAGTCGAGAATAATGTCGAAAAAAAAATTCGCGATAGAAAAGGGGAATTAAATGTCGGGATGTCTAGTGAAGTGTCGAGAGAAGCAAATGTCGAGTCCGTGTTAAATTCCGAGAAAAATGTCGAGATGAGCAAAATGTCGATAGCTAATGAAAGATGTCGAGGTCTTCAAAAGTCGAGAAGATCCAGATGTCGAGCTGAAATTTGCTAAAAATGTCGAATTAAATGTCGAGTATGGTAGAATCTGGCGAGACAGAAAAATGTCGAGTGCTCTACTTTTCTTCAAATGTCGACAATCACAAAAGTCGAGAACTTCAAATGTCGACAGTGTCAAATGTCGACAACTTCAAATGACGAGATGGCTGATTTTGATCGAAGATTTCGGAAATTCAAAAATATGATCGTCTTCCAAACCTGTTCTTCGGCTGGAAAAAGCAGAATTCGATCAAAAATTTAAAAAATCAAAAGAACGTCTATGCAATCTTCATGATCCGGGATTAATCTGAGAAATTGGATGAGAAGAGATTGTTAGAATTTCGAGAACACAAGATAAACAGCGAATAATCAGAAACAATCTCGATGAACTTCGATGGAAGTAGGATGGAAGAGGCGAACGATATCAAAGAAACTTCAATGAGTTTGATCCACGAATTCGGCTCTGATACCACTTGTTAGGCCGATTTATCCAACCTTGTACTGAATCAATGGATTAGTATTACCTGATACGATGAATTACGGAAGCAATAAACGAAGTAATACCGTAGACGAATTGTAGAGTTGGAACGAGAGAGCGCGCGAGTTCTTCAGAAAAGTCGTCAACTCAAATATGATTCAGCAACCCTAAACACTAATGTGTTTAGGGTATTTATACAAAAGCCCTAATGGGCTAACGGGCCCAATATTACTAATATATCCACAAGTCGGATATATTTACAATTAAGTCCTAGGGCATAATTAAATTACAGAACATTAGACTAATAATTAAATGAACACAATTAAATTAATCTCTAACAACAAGTATCAAGTACCGCAACAATCAATTAAACACTAACTGCCTCATATTCAAACTCAATGGACTGTCAAAACCCCTCTAACCAATCTAAAATAGCTAGCAAACCTGAGCTTGCTTGAGCGAGGCCATAGCTTCCGAGGACATACCCGGGGCGTTGGGCGGCGGAACCATCGCCGTCATCTCGCCGCCGAGCATCCCCATGAGACCTCCGATGAAGGCTCCCTGCGCAGCGCTGGTAGCAGTGACGACGGTGGCCTCCACGGCAAACGACTGTTTGCTCAGCCACCCCTTGAACTTAACGTCCACCTCCTTAAACTTGCTCTGAGCCAAGCTTATAGGATTCTGATTCCTGTTACCCACCACCATCACACCTTGGTTGCCTTCGCCCATATAGATCGACCGAACCGATTCAAACGGAGAATTCCGTACGGAGAGAGGCTGCGATCTTTTCTTCGAAGAGGAGAAGGAAAGGATAACAGATGGGTATAGGGAGGGTTTCAGCTTTGGTGAGCTATATATGATGACAAGCTTTTTGCGGAAATGACAAAGAAACAGCTAAAAACTATTTCCCTTTTCCTTTCTTAATTTCTTATTTTCCATTTTCTTTTAAAACACCTCGGGATGGAGAATCCGATTCCAAACAAAAAAAATGTTGATTGTTAGTTAATGTTACCCCGGTCGTAAGATTCATTACGTAACGCAATATTATTATAGTTATTATTTTTTTTTTCGGAGGTGTTGTGATTATTTTTTTAACTATACGATATAGTACTAAATTCTTCTTTTCTTTTTTTACAAATTCAACAATTCCCATCCTTGGATGGTATCAAATACTCCACAAACATGTAATAAGGAGCACAACTACTATGGCCCAAAAGGGCCGCGACGCCATCGCCGACGACGAAACGAATCCGCCCGTCTTTCTATTCTGACGCTGCGCAAAACCCCGAGCCGCCGACTCGCCGTCTGGCCTTCGAATCCTGCATTTTGCAAAGATATATATTTCAAAGTTGTATATCGATAGACGATAATATCGAGGAAATAAAAAGAAAAGAAGGCGTTTTTACCCGCTGTAAGGACAGAAGACCACGGCGTACTCCGAGGCCTTGCATGTGAAAGTGCTTGTCCCATCGTCGAACGCATAGCTATAAGCCCTCGGGCACGCGCTCTTGAATATCCCCGAGTAGAACGACGGCCGACACGTCGTAGGGTTGGCAAACTGCCCGCTGCAGCAATACTCGTCCAGCCCGAACGCCTCGCATGCGCTCTTGCATGCTATTACTCCTCCTCCGCCTTCGGCCCCGTCCCCGCCGCCTATCACCTGAAGTTCCTTAGGGCAACCTGTGCAAATCACCGGAGGTCAAATGCCATACATTCCTATACGTCGTTGTCGAAAAGCGAAGCAGTTTGCTATATCTGTCGAGATTTCTATTTCTATCACACAACGGATAATTCGTTTCGCCCCGACTCAGTTAATATATCGCAGACTTAAACTTCACGTATAACCAATCGATTTTAGGTTGAAGCCTTCAATTTCTAATATGGTATCAGAACTCAATCTGACCCACTGTCACCCGATCGTATGCCCACGTGTCATGCCATCAATCATGCCACACGCACTTGCGGGGCAGAGATGTAAGTTAGTAGGGTCCAATCTGAGAATCATTAAACATATTTTCACCGGGATCCATTTAGTGTACTTTTTTTTTAATTTAATCCAATCATTAATAACTTTTTTTTCAGTGGGGTCCCAGTCCAATGATCCCGCTGAAACTAAAGTGGTTTCGCCGCTGGCCACACGTGAGGGAGTGCGTTGAGATTTCTATTTCTATCTCGCACTAAATAATTCAACCTCACCCATCGCCAATTAATTTTGGGCTGAAGCCCTCAATTTCTAATAATATCTCATTTTTTTTCTTCTTACCCATGTTGATGTCTGCTACACAACCCGTGGCATTGCACGCGCCGCCGGCAACCCTCGGGGCGGCGATCAGCGGGACGTTGTAGCCGTCGACGAGGCTGACGTCGTAGTAATCCTTCTGATCGTCTCCAATCCCGAGGGTGATCTCGAAGAGGGACGCCGGCGGCGTGGCGCCCGTCCCGTCGCACTCGAGCTTCCCTCCGCAGTCTCCCGTCAGGCACGAGCCGAGGCCCGTGGACGGGTCGAACTCGCAGCCCGTCCGAGCCCATATCCGGCCCGACCAGCCTGGGACGCTCGGAAGCCCAACGCTCTCCCCGGGATCCAATCGGAAGCCCGTAGCGGGCAGCTGGGGCGTGCCCGAGCCTGCTAAAGTTCCCGGCCATACTGTATAGGGGCAGTTGTTTGTGATTGTGAACGTGCACGCCAATGAGCTGGCGACGAGGGCGAAGAGTATGGTGGTGACGACGTGCCGGTTTTTCGAAGGTGCCATGGAAGAGATGGGCGGCGTGGCTGCATATTTGTAGCCGAACTTCAAAGGGGCGTTGCTTCGTGAAATTCGTCAGCCGCAAGATGATGTGTTTGGGTTTGGGTTTAGCATTTCTTTTTATTTTAGATCAAGTGATTCTTCTCTTTTTGTATGGGTTTTGCGATTAAGGTATCTCAATCTCGGGTAAATTGGGGGAGAAGGCATCTACGTTTGGTGGTTCTTCAAGATTCAGATGGAATCGTTGACTATTTGGAATTGGTCAACGCCAGAATGCTGTTGAGAAGGGACCACTATAGGGTGTACAGATTAGAGCTGTTCGACGAATAAATAAACAAACATGGAGTTCGAAGTTAAGACAACCTACGGGCAGATTCAAGACGTAAAGCACACGAGATGGGATCAACGGTTGATCTGAGTTATCTTCAATCATTTTAGCAGCCATCAGTAAACAGAACTGCTTCAAGACATCAGCGTCACACTTTCTTGTCATAAGCTTCTATGTTTTGGGGTTCGCATTCTGGGCTGAAAAGACGAACCAACAAAGCGGTGGTTGCGCTCGTAGAAACCCCACCGCAAGCAGCCCACCTGAGACTTCGAGGGACCGTGATTCTTGGACCTGATGATTCATCAGTTAGTTGACAATAATTATCAATCTTTGAGATAATATCAATATTTGACAGATACCTAGGGGTGTTCAAAAGTTGGTAAACCGACCGTACCGAACCGATACCGAAAGTTCGGTACAAACCGAATACCGAAATTTCGGTTCGGTTCGGTATTCGGTATAAAAAAATTTGAACCGAATTTTTTCGGTAATTTCGGTACGGCGGTAACCGAATTACCGAAATATATATATTAATATATAATAATATATAATTACAGAAATATATATTATACATAATATATATATATATACAATTTAAACATAAAAATAAAATAAGAAAAAATAATAAAAATAGGGAAAAATAAGAAAAAAATAATAAAAATAGGAAAAAATAATTTAAAAATATAAAAAATATGAAGAAATAAATATATCTAATTTCATAAACATTAATTTTTCAATTTTTTTAATTTATTTCGATTTTTTCGGTTATTTACCGAAAATAACCAAAATTTTTCGGTTATTACCGAACCGAACCGGTTTACTTCGGTTCGGTATTCGGTATGAGATTTTTAAAACCGAAAATTTCGGTTACCTGAAGTTCGGTACGGTACGGTAATTACCGTTTGAACACCCCTACATACCAATATCATCATCCACAAGCCAAAGAAAACGATCAGTTATTCAAGAGTGAAGGCCAAGAACAACGAACGCAAGATTTTGTGTACAATCCACATTGTGTCAACAAAATAAGTTAACTTAATAGTTAACATATCATCAGTAGTAAGTTAGACATTGATGTATCGAGTCGTGTATGCCAACTTGCAGCCTTTCAAAGCGTTGAAGTAAAGAAAAAAAAAACTATTTCCAGCCAATATGATAGGACGCAAAGAAAAAACAAACACTAAAAGCACGAATCGATAAAATCGACTGACCATAATGCAAGCGGCATAAAATCGGTTTGCAATCGGACCTCATCAGTTCTCCATTGGAAAATCCAAGCACACGCCTAAGGGACATGTTTCTTACTTTCCTTCGAAACCGTATGCAACAAGAAAACAATTTGCATGGTTAAGATAAGAGAACATCTGGCGATCATGTAATAAAATCTCTTATTGACCAAAAAATAATAAAATAAGTAAATAAATTCAGAAGCTTTCAGGCTAATTCTATCGTCATAGCTGCACAATGTGTGTGTGTGTATATGTAGATGAAGCTGATCTTCGGTACCTGATGATTACTTTCTTCGCGGAGTAGGAAGAAGCTGTAATGTAATAATCGATCGTTTATGTTCTTGAACTGAGAATTCAACTGCTGCCTCAGAACACAAAAGTCATCTGAAACAAGAATTATTATGACTCTCCTGCAAAGTTAAGCTTCAGTTCCTGCAAAAATCGAGGAAAATTTAGGAAGCAAGCACGGTATGGAAACAGTCGCACTTATAAAGGACATTCTGTTAGATTTAAAAAATATATCAAGTAGTTTTTTTCTTGATCATCCATCCACTTGCAAATGCATGAAACCAGATAAATGAGAGATGGGAAAAGGCGAAAGCAATCAATTATTTTTAGCTCCTGACCACCTTATACATAAATCTACCTCAGAAGATAATAAGTGATACAAGATATACAAATAAAGCAACTCGATTCATAAAGATAGTAGAGCAAATACCACGCCAGAAACCTGAAACTGGACAAAAAGGTGGTGGAACAGGGCAGGCAGTGATCCATAATCAAATGGGAACTAGCTAAGTCGCTCAAGGCACTAGTTGTTACTCAAGCTTTATAATAAGTTCCTACAGAATATTATGAGTCGCGCAACATTTCAAGTGGTACAGCTCAAAAACAAAAGGAAGTTAAACATAAGTTTTCCTACATAAAAGGCAGCAACTTAAGTTCTCAGATAACACCACACAGTCCTAGGAAAAAGATAAACTAAAGGGTAAAGGAGACGCGGAATTCTCTCCGGTAATAGTAATATCTAGTTTGTATCCATGCCATCTCCAATTGGGCTGCAAATGGGATTCACAGATGCAAATGATCTCTCAAACGGCGATGGCTGATACTGAGCATCCCTTCTACGCTTCAGAGAACAGCTCTCAGCTGGGCAGCTCTCGGAATCAAACTTCCTTCGAATGCCTTTCACGGCCTGCTGCTCAACTTGAGTTAGAGGAAAAATTTGCTTGCTCACTCTGCAGAGGGAGCTATGGTTATCGTACAAAATTCTCTGGTTACAGTTTTTGTCGCAGATGTGGGTCAACCCAGTTAGCTTGCAGAGATACATGTTCCCACACACACGGTCATTTTGACACTTCCAATCACACTTGTGGACAGGGTTAGGCCCATCTTGGCCAAGTATGCTCGACAAGTAAATAACGCCAGCAGGAACATCGACAACAGATTTTCCAAGTACCTCCATTTCTTTTAGCTTCAGAAAATGATCTTCGAACAATCGCAGACAAACAAGATGTTCTGCAGAAGTAAACGCAAAGACAAGATGAGAATTTTCTGATGTGAAGGGCTAATAATCTTGGACCAGGTTAGGGTATGGAGGAGCTCTCTTTTTGATGGAACTAAATGAAGATCAATAAAGAAACAAGGAGCATCATTGGGGAGCTCGCAATCCCATAATGATTTTTACCCATCCACATATCATACAATCGATATCATCCGTTCATCGTCTGTTACATGGAGGCTTATGAAGGTGATATCAAATGCTAGCACATGGTTGCATGGATCAACCTCCAATATACTAAGGCAGGGCAGAAACTGCGCTTTGACATTTTCGGAAGGTGCAGTGAAGCTAACTCTTGCCATTTAAACAATCTAAAGATAAATGCCGAAAAATACAACATAAAGTCGGTGGTGAAGCAATCCCTGAATTACTAAAAACGTGCCCTAAGCAGATGTTTAGCAAATTGGCTGTGCCAACAACACTTCGATTTCCACAGCTAAAATTCCATGAATTAATATATACAAAAGAAATCGCCTTTGCTCCCATCATAAATTATAACAGTCTTCAATTCGTAATTTATGTTCACATAAGCTCACTCGAGCATGGTAAAGAACACAGATCGAGCGCATAATTCGAATTGAAAAAAAATCCTGAAGAAAACTCTTCACACACAGATCAACAGTAGTACGACCAAGTAGAGATCATGACTTCATATATATTTTAACGTCCACACACAAATCTAAGCCAAAACTAAACGGCATTTTTTTAGCACGAATGACATGAGAGTAAGATAAAGATATCCAGAGAAGAACAAAACAGAAGCTTACACAACGAACGAGACGAACAAACAACACCTCCAATGGTACACGCCTTCTGTCTCTCGCCTCCTAACACACGCGCCTTATGTCTCTCACCTCCTAGCGCACGCGCCTCTTCTCTCTCTCTCTCTCTCTCTCTCTCTCTCTCTCTCTACACTGAGGCATATAATATAGGGGCAAGACAAAAGAGGAGGGGGGGAGGGGAGTGTATTTATAGGAAAACGGATAAGGTGATCCTATTCTCTTGTACTAGACGTTAGAGACGTCAACTATAATTTATCATTAAAGCACTTCCTTTATTAGCGCAAAGGAAATTGCTACTCATATCCCGTTTATACAGTGATATTTGCGTTAACCCCAAGACTTCTAAAATGAAATAGCTGTGACTTGTGAGGCTGTGAATTGTGATGTGATGAGTTGATGACCCATTTGATTGGGGCCTGTAAATTCAGGAAAAGACAACTTCGAGGTGAACATTTCGAATTTATGTAAGTTGAAGGGCCAAACTACAAATCCCTTAATATCTACTACGTGCAACTGCGAGTGAGACGGAGCATTCACTTAATGCCCCCACGTGACCCTACCTCGACTCCGTGTTTTTCTCTTATCAATTAAATTATCTTTTTTAATAATAATACAATTTTTTTTTATCAATGTGTTAGCCTAAATATGTATACGTAAAAACAAGAAACAAATAAACGAGTGTTAGATGGCTACTGCCTACTACTATTACCTCATGATCCTCCCAACATGGTTATAAATTATAATATGCTTCTTTACATTTATACACTATAGCAGAGTGGACTTACCTAACTAATAAGGCATCGACAAGTGTCCCCTGACTTTTAATGAAGTTGTTCACCTAAATTGTTGACTGTTTGGCTGATCTTTTACTGGGCCTGAAAACAGAGCATTAACGGGCCTTTTGACTATTTGCTCTGTTTCTCGTGGGCCTCGATGGAAGATATAAATGGGTCTCATTCGCTATTGCATAACAGAAGAGCGCGGTATAGGTTCTAGAACACGAGGGAGAGTCTCGTCCACACGCATAGCGCGCGCTGTTCCACCGTAGAGAGGTGAATGCGGAGAAAGCTTCCAGCGAAATCGGACTAGTTCGAGGTCTCTTTACTTTTACTGCATTTGCGTTTATGCTACTGTTTTGGTGTGAGATTTTGTTGTGTGAAATTGTGAGGAAATCCAGTGATGAAACAAGTGCCGTATGAATGCTCGAAGAACGAGCTGTTTGATTAGAGGTTTAATGTTTCTGAGGATTGTCGATTATCTGTTCGCATGAGCTTTCGTGATTGTTTATCTATGATAGTACCTTTTTCTTCTTCGTCGACCTCTACAGCTCTGTATGTTTTACTTTTGCCTGTATAAAAGTTTTTTCTGCTAGTCAGAATCACTGTGAGGAAGGTTGTGTAGATGTGCAGCTGCTAGTGCGATGAGCATCCGTCGTATGGATGAGAAGCTTAACTCGGTGAAACTGTCACTCTCACATCATTATGTGTTCTGATCCTGAGATTTGAACGGGGAGCTATCTTCACTTCAGGTAACGGTGCTGTTGATCGCGGAATGTGCGTAGAGTTGCAGAAATATTGATTATGTATGTCCGTTAGTCGACTTAACAGAAAGTGGAGGATGATCATGCCTTGTAAATGTATATTGTATTTGATTTATGAAGCAGAGATTTGAGTTTTTCCCCAGTTTGCAAACATATCATTGATCGATTGGTTAACTAAAAGACTCAGTTACATGTAATAAACAAGGTAATATCTAGGTAATATATTCCACAACTAACACTATAGAGAGGGGGCTATTCTCTGGTCCAGAGAGAGCTAAGGGCTCGTGGTCGAGTGAAGTAGTCGCTGTCTGATAGAAGAGCACGAGCGGATTGGTGGTCGTTAGTATACGAATGAAGAGTTATCGTATATACACTCATTGCAGACTAGTAGTACAAAAGGTTTGCTCTCTTTATTGTTTCCTTAAATATCTTGGCATACTTCTTGGAGCGAACGCGACAAAACCGTTAGAGCAGCATTTTGATCAGATTTCAGGACCCTCATGCCATCTTCAATGCATGATATCAACAAGCCAGAAGCCGTCTGAAAGTCCCCAGCTCTTCGGAGGTTGTGGACCAAGAACTTGCAGCGCATAATCTATACGGCCGACTTTACAAAGACGGTCGATATAGCAATTAAAAGCAACTAAAGAACTGAATCCCTTCTCTTTCATGTAGGTCAGATGCTCCCAGGTGCCATCCATCTCGCGTGCCTTGCAGAGCCAATCGATCAAAATGGTGTGGGTATAGCTGTCGAAGGTATGTCCGTTTTCCTCTGCCACTTTCAACAAGTTGATACCACTTTTGATCTTACCTCCCTTGCAGAAATGCCTGTTGAGAAGCGTGTTGTACGATGCTATATCAAGCTCATCATATGAGCCATGCAATTGTTAGCCTCAGATAACCTACCCTTCTTCAGAAGAGCACCCACATGGTACAGTAAGCAAACAAATCACAAAGATGATACCCCTTATCCTTCATCTCCAACTCCTTCCTTAAAACTTCCTTAATCTAAAGAAGCATTTCATCACGGAGGTATAGGTAACTGCGTTCGGCGAGTAACACAATTCCCTTAGCTCCCCAAAAAGCCTTATCACATCCTTCCACTTCCCGACTTACGCAGATCATTAATAACAACATTGTAAGTCGATACTTCCCCGACGAACAATCCACGACTCTGCAAAACAGCATCAGCTTTGCTACTGTCTCCATTCAGACAAAGGCAGAAAGTGTTGTAGCTCCACGCATTGGGAGAGAATCCATGGCCGACCATTTCATAGAGATTTGAGGCAGCCAATAAAAATCTAACGTAATTAGAGCAGGTTTTTCAACAGTGACGCACGAAGTGATTTATGTAAATCCGTAGTTTAGAAACTCCAAAAACAAGGCTGAAACTTTATTTTTAATTGAGCTTACTGCCTAATTGGGCTGGAAGGACTCATTCTTTTTAGATACTTATAATTATTCTTAGTACGTAGGAGTTATAAATTCTCGGAACTGCAAAAGCTTTATTTAATTGCCGATAGTAGTAGATCAATTGGATATATCAGCATGCCATTGTTTTTCTCAATAGAACAAGTATCCAACATTTTGGAAAATGATACACATTAATTTATCAGGAGACAATGAAGGCTCGTTGATTGGAGCAAACATTAAATATACTAGACGACAGAAATGATCAGAAGAGAACAAAAAGGGTTCACTCCTCGTCCTAATTCGATGAAATCCGCCGGCATGCATATGTAATCTTATGAAAATGAACCTCTTGACTTCTAGTTATATATATGTATATATATACACACGTATTATGTTGTGCACGCATGTGTACTATTGCAAAATTACATTGATGACAAGAAATAAATTTTAGTTAAGTCACTACATCAATCGAGTGCATATAGTAACGTGCGACTTTTGAATTCTACGAATAGAAGGCATCAAGTACATGGAATATACGTGTAAGTACCCTAAATAAAGAAAATTTATAATCGATTTTAACATAAAAAAAAAAAGGTTTACACGGTTCTCACAAGCCCAATACGCAACATTTCTGTATACTCCCCAAAAAGAAACAAATAGAAGGTAAAAACAAGAAATCAAATTGCAATACGACGATGAAGCAAATGATTCTTGACTGTGTATTAGTCCCACTGGGCCTTATACTCATGGCGGCGTATCACATTTGGCTACTCCTCCGCATAAAGCACCGTCCGGCCACCACCGTCATCGGCCTCAACGCCATCAACCGCCGCTTTTGGGTCTCCGCCATGATGGAGGTAATCTATATTCATTTTCTCCATTATTTACGTGTATAATCCATCCCCCTTTTCCCCTAATTCTAACACAGTTCCTTCCCAGAAAAACCCACTTCGATTAGCCAACTTAATCCAAACAAAGAATTATCTTTTTTTTTCTTGTTTAAAGATTTGAGCTTTGTATGCTTAGGACACGTCGAGAAACGGCATCCTAGCTGTCCAAACCTTCAGAAACAACATAATGGCGTCAACAGTTCTTGCCTCGACGGCCATAATGCTCTGCTCACTGATCGCCGTCCTAATGGCCAACAAAGACGGCGCCGGCGGGAGGAGCCCCGTCGCCGGCCTGATGGTCTACGGCGACACCACCGAGCTGGGCTACTCCATAAAGTTCTTCGCCATCCTCGTCTGCTTCGTCACAGCCTTTCTTCTCAACGTTCAGTCCATAAGGTACTACAGCCACGCCAGCATACTCATCAACGTCCCCTGCCACAAGATGATGCTCTACAGTAGGCACTGCGTCACCGCCGAATACGTCGGCGGAATAGTCAACAAAGGCAGCTACTTTTGGTCGCTTGGCTTGAGGGCTTTCTACTTCTCCTTCCCTCTTTTTCTGTGGATCTTTGGGCCCATTCCTATGTTCGCCTGCTGCCTTGTGCTTGTGTTCTTGCTTTATTTCCTCGATGTGGTTTTCGATGGCGGGTCTGCGTATCACAGCGTCGAAGAGGGTCAGCAGTTGCAGAGCATTGCGTAGTCGATGGTAGAAGAGATGTATATAGCTTATCTTTTGTTTTCTTGAATGATTGGAGTGTTGAGACTATACTTGTCATTACCAACCAGCGAGCATCTGAGGGCCTCTGAATTCTAACGGTTGTTGTGAGAATGAGAACTACGACCCATTGTTCCCTTAATGGTCGTAATTAAACTACCTTGTCCGAAATTCAAGCAATGCCCAAGAAGATGACCAACCCAAAACAAGCCATCGACGACCCTATATAGCATCTCCCTTTCCCCATCCATCATTTCAGCCTCAATCTCCCTAGAAAAAGAAAGGAAAGAAGTACGAAGAAAGATCTAAGCTTTTGCGAAAGTTTTTTTTCTTTCTTCGTTTGCCCAGCCTCTCAATCTTAGCCACGCCGCGCAATCCAATCGATTAACAGAAGAAGACAGAATCATGGGAGGCTGTGCGAGCAAACCCAAGGACTTGGCCGCCGAGGAGCAGGCGCCTGCGCCAGTCGAAGCGCCGACGGCGGGAGAAGTCGCCGCCGTAGAGGCGCCCGTCGAGGTTGCAGAGGTGAAAGAGGAGAAGCCTTTGGTGGACCTGTCGGAACCTGAGGCTCCCAAGGCCGAGGTCGACGTCGGAGACGCCGCCGTGGAGGCTCCGGCCGTCGTCGATGCCAAGGCGGCGGAAGCAGAGGAGGCCAGCAAGGCTGTCAAGGAGGAGCAGCCAAAGGAAGAGAAGAAAGCCTCCGCTTAAAACCTGCTTCCGAACGATTACCATTAATGTGATGTTTATTTATTTTTTTTATTTTTTGGTGTATTGAGGCTCAAGGAATAAATTTTGTGTGATAAGACACATTATGCTGTATACTTTCCTATAAGCAAAATAATCGAAGTTTTCTGCAATTTAACTTATACATCCAAATTACTAAATTCTATCTTATGATCAAATCATTTCGGACTTGTTATATAATAGCGGGAAACATAAATGCCAAAAACCATATTTCGTACCACTGCCTCTCAAACCCTAATGTTTCGCGCCGGAGACGATAAACGGACGAAAGGAGGGCGCGACTGCATTAGCGCACTGCCCGACGATGTGCTTCTTGAAATCCTCTCTCTTTTGCCGTTGAAGGAAGCGATATGCACCTGCGTTCTTTCGTCCCGCTGGGAAAATCTATGGAAACGAATTCCACGTCTCAATTTCGTGGCAGGTGAGTGGATCGAGGACATTGACTGGTATACGAGTAGATCGCGTGATGCTCGCACGTTCATATTATGTGTCAATAGGATTCTACGATCGCACGAAGTTCGCAGCTTGGAAGAATTTAAAGTGTGTTTCGACTTCAACAATAGTGAGGGACCAGAAATCGACGACTGGCTCCAGTTTCTGATTGCCAAGAAGGTGCCGAGGTTGGATTTTGATCTCTATGGATACTACAATTTGAGTGTGGATTATGATTATCATGGTAATGTAGATTTACCTAGATATTATGCGGATAGTTATGTTCTTCGCGAATGTTTTTTTCGTCGGAGTTGTATTCGAAAAGGCGGCTTCAAATTCCTTACATCTTTGTCTTTGAAGCGTGTGAATGTAACTAGTAAGGTGATTACATATTTCCTTCGAAATGCCCCCTTTCTCGAGCTGTTAGTCGTGCACGGATCAGATTTGTTATCTAACCTAATGGTTTGCGGATCGAGCGTTAAGTTAAAACACCTTGAGGTGTGCCACTGCCACGAGTTGGGTTCGCTTAAAATCTCAGCTCCAAATCTAACTTCACTTAAGGTTACGAAATTCGAAGGCCTCTTGCTTGGTTGCGTCCCCAAGCTTGTGGAAGTGTCAGTTCCTTGCTATTCGATGATGAATGTAATGTGTTCAAGGAATTCTCATCAAAGGTCTACAAAATTGCGTTGCCTTCACTTTCTCGCTGCCTCTCCCAACTGAAGTTTCTTGCATTGCGGAGCTATAGGCCATTGGTGAGGCATTATTTTTGTGTAAGTTTAGTTGTTCTTGTTTCCATTATATATGATTTTATGTCTGAATGTTGCAGAAAATTAAGGATAAGGGGATGATACCTGAGCTGCCTAGACTCAAGAAGCTGAACTTAGTGATTGCTTCGTGGGCTGATCAGTGTCTTCTTGGGGTGACTTCTCTGATAAATGCAGCTCCTAAGTTGGAAGAATTTACCCTACAGGTAATCCCATGGTGTTTGAATTTCAGTAAAAAAATTTCGCTCATTCACTTCATTCATTCAGCACACAATGTGTGCGTCAATAAAAGTATTGATTTCTCTGCTCTGCTGTTATGCAGCTGTATTGGAATGAGGAAGATGCTGGTAGAGAATTAAACGTCGGAACAGCAAAGCCTTCTTCTCACAATTGCCTCAAAGTGGTTGAGTTTATTGGATATCTGGGTCGTACCAGCGATTTCGAATTACTCAAGTACTTCATCGAGAACTGCCCTGCCCTCGACAGAGTAGAAATCTATCCTCATCGCCATTATCATTCTTATTTTTGTCCGATCAGCCTCGACGAGTTCGATGATGCAAGAGATAAGGTGACGGAGCAACTTGAGGGGCAAGTGCCAGGCCGCATTCAACTTACAGTTCATACCATCTGGTGATGATAACCAAAGTCGGCGAGTTATTTCCAGGCATGTATTTCATAGATGGCGCTGAAGAAACTACTAAGATGTTCGCTTGCGTAAGTTGATTGCTCCGTATTAAATTTATCTGTGGACAGTATGTATCCAACTACTCTGTTTTGTGTTTGAAGAGCTGTTTAGCGTCTAACGCTTCCACTCTTAAAATTAAAGAGATCCGTAGGGTGCTAATCATTTTCCAGCTGTGAAAATTTATGTTAATGGTTTATGATGAGAAGCCAAAGAAGATGGCACAAGTACAGTTTTCTTGATGAAGCAAATTGTGCTCTCATGAGCTTCAGTTCATCATATTAGACAGTCACTGGTCCCAAAAGTAGCTTTGAGACATGTTGCAGAATTATTACAACCTCAATGCGAGGATTTACTACTACTGTACAACGTTAATTTAATGTAAAAAAGCAGAGACTAAGGAATGCATCTTGAATAACTCGGTGAAGCTCCGAAGAGTTGAGAGCTACGTAGCAATATATCAGCTCCTCCATTTGCTCCCAATCTGCAATCTCCACTCTCTCGATCATCTCTACGATCGATTCTCTTATCTCAGTGAAAGGATTTGCAGAGTACTTCACAGCGCATATGCATGATTCTTGAAACGCTCGGCTTGCGTCGTCGGGCAAATTCGCAGAAAAGCTAACAGTCGATCTTCTGCTGCTGCGCAGGTGCCTCTCTTCTCATTTCGATTTCCCATTTTGTGTGTGTACTTACTTGGTTAAGTGTGATCTTGCGAGTATATATATACACACACAAACACATTTATTAAGTGCATGAATGTATGTGAATGGAGCGGAGTGTCTCAGTGAGGAAACTCATGACATGAAAGCGAGGAGCTCATATGTTTCATTTCATTAATTATTCAATATTGAGAGGAAAAAAGGTATTTTAAGTATTTCAAATTTAAAAAATGAGAAAAACTATAGACCGTATCGTTTATTTTTTGGGCCCGAAGCCCGAACAGATAGAACAGAATCAGCTCGATATCGGCGTCGGCCGTGTCTGTTCCTTATTGGTCAGATGACTAAAGGTGCTCTTATAGCTTCCTTGTTACGATTTCATTTTTCTCAGTTAATTCCTTTTTTATTTTTGGACATCCGCCCAACCTCTCCTATTAACTAAAAAAGGATAGGAACAATAAAACGGAATGACCTTGTTATTAAATTGAAAAATAAATAATATATTTTCATACAGATATAGATAATCATCATAATGGAGGTCAAGATTATATGACAAATATCTTCGTAATAACTCACTTTTATAAAGGTAGATTTTTCCCTTGTTTCTTGCTTGAGTAGGTAAACGCGTTAAAACCACAAAATAGAAGACAGAGACATAGGCAAATGCCCGCGGTAATAAAGCTGCAGTTGTTTCATTACACCTTCAAACCATTTCTTGGAACGTTCCCCTCTTTCTCTCTATCTAGCTCAGTCTCTGTGATATCATCACCTACACGAAAATCTGATTAGCAACAAAGCCCCACTGAATTTCCCAGAATCTCTCCTTTTTTTCCTACTTCACTAGTTAGTTTTTTAGTATAGGAGAGATACATACCCCTTTACTTTTTCGTGTACAATCGCCCTCCGTCTTCACTTTTACTTTACTGTCCAAAAGAAGTCGAAAGAAAGTTGGTAATTTGATGGCTGTTCTTCCCATGAATGCTTTGCCCGTAGGGTACAGATTTAGGCCCACGGACGTTGAGCTGATCGATCACTACTTGAAGCTTAAGATCAATGGGCGTCACAAAGAAGTCGACATAATTCGCGAGATCGATGTGTGCAAATTCGAGCCCTGGGATTTGCCTGGTATATACTCCTAGCCCTTGATTGTTCGACCTTTCTGGGTCCAAGTTTCAATTTTTATGGTTTAATTAAACATTAATCCGACGCTTTAAGATGAATCTTTATGCTGGGCTTTTGGTGGGTTCATGATTTTTTTTGGGGATTATTTTCAAGATCTATAAATAAATGATGCTCATAGGGTTTATTTGGCCACGCGAGCTGCTTCTGAGTAGGATTTTTTTGGGTCCTTGTAACCTGGGACTTTTGTCTTTATCTGTTGGGGAATTTCTAATGAACTTGTTCGATTCCTCTCGCCCAATGCCACAGCATAAGACATTTACAGACTTCGTACGAGGTTTCTTTTCTTCTGTGTAATATTCTTCTATGTATCGCAGATAAATCGGTGGTAAAATCCACCGACAACGAATGGTTCTTCTTCTGCGCCGTGGACCGAAAATATCAGAGCGGGCAGAGACTGAACAGAGCCACCGAAAAGGGCTATTGGAAAGCCACGGGCAAAGACAGGAACATAACTGCCCGAAGAGGAGCAAAAATCGGCATGAAAAAGACTTTGGTCTTCTACACTGGCCGTGCCCCCGAGGGCAAGCGAACTAATTGGGTCATCCACGAATATCGAGCCACCGACAAGTCCCTCGACGGGACCCGCCCTGGCCAGGTTTGGCTCTTGTTAGAGTGATAGGCGTTTGAGTTCGCTTGCCTTTTATGTCTTGGGTTGTTAGTGAAATATGAGTTCTTGAACTTAATCGTCTGTTTTCTTTAACAGTGCCCTTATGTTCTCTGCCGTCTGTTCAAAAAGACGGAGCTTAAAGAAGATGAGAATGCTGAAAAGTCAAACTGCAATGAAGTCGAAGACAACGTTTCTTCTCCTATGGTGGCGAAATCTTCGACCGAAGATGAGCCCCAATCAGCCACGCCTGCTACTTTAGTGTTCTCAGACGTTCAGCCTTCGAATGCTGAGCTTGAAAGTGGGCCGACTTCTTTAGCTTCTGAGAAACCTACTACAGCTCAAAATCCTCCAATTCCAATCGATTGGAGCGAAATGGAAGATTTCTTAGTAGATTCTACGCCCATCTCAGTGAGCATCAATATCGTACAACATTCGATCTGTTTCTTCTTTCTTTTTTTTGTTATAATATCTTCTGCCACTTCTTTTCGTTTCCAAGCCCAACCAAGAGCTTGAGAAGTTGTTCGAAGAATTCAGCGCAATTATCGAACCTTCCTCATCATCTTCTTCAGCGAACTGCAAGATGTTCTCTCCAGTGCATGCGCAGATTCAGTCCGAGCTTGGAAACACCTTATTGTACGATACCTTAACATTGGACAACGTCGATCCTCAGAATATCGTCCCTTTTCAATATGGAAGGAACGTCGAAGAAATCAGCGAATTCCTCGACTCTGTGCTCGTGGACCCCGCCGAGCATGAATACGTCGGCGGGCTGGGTTTGGAGAAGGGAACGACCAACTCTGTCGGCGATTCTTTGGCCGAGGTATCGATCAATACAATTATACTTACTACGTAGGTCCTAATTTTTCGAATTTTAAGTGATTTCCTTTCAACGTCCGATCGTGCGTAATTTTTAAGGCTGTTGTAAACCTGGGAGGAAAGATGGAGCAAGAATCGCCTTTTCAGAGCGAAGTTACCTCAGAAATGATGGTTCCCCTTGATAGCATCAGCGACTACGAATTTGGGAGCAAAAGTTTTCCACACGAAACTCTACAGGGTAGTTTCGATTCCAACGAGCAAGAAGAAGAAGCACCACTGCCAGGCCGTACACTTACTGGGACGGGAATTAAGATAAGGAGTCGACAAGCCCCGACTCAACAACCGATAACCTACGAAAGCCATGGGACTGCTCGGAGAAGAATTCGTCTTATTAAAAGGTTCCAAGTGGGCCCAGTCGAGTGCTTATTGCCAGCCAAGGCTAGCCATGAAGGAGGGACGGTTACTAAGGTGAGTAGTGAATCTTTGTTATACACCATTATTCCTTTTTGCTTCGTGTAAGAATTTCGTGGGCTTTTTAGTGACTTATCGATCCTTCTCTTCCTTCGCCTGTTAACAGGACGACGAAGGCGAAGAAAGCAATGCCGATGAAAGCACGGATGATTCGCCTGCGAAAAACCAAACTTACTCAGAAGGCAATTCTTCAAGTGATGATCGTACCATTAGCTACGTGCGCGTGGTGTTCTTGGTCTTGAGTATATTGATCGTTCTCATTGCTGTGTTTGCCTACTTTGCACTGTGAAGGAACTAACAAGATAATCTTGTGCTGTGTTATCTGTATGTATAGCTATTTGGCCGAGTGCTTACTATGCCATCTATTAGTTAGTTTTGGGTTTGACCAAAGCTTTAGAAAGATGCCATGGCGTGTGTTTTATATATTGTAATGTTAAGACAATTCCCTTTTTCGCCAGCCTTTCAACGCTAACTGATGAGTATATATTTATTAGCAGAAAAGCGTCTCCATCTAATTATAATCTGTTGTAATATATATCACATCAATTTTACGATTATCCCATTTGATGAAAGTTAATCTTCCTATTCCAGGCATGCATTGAAGAGTGCACGCATCTATTTGATTCCTTTCAGACAACATATCTAATCTATGTATCTACCTAGTAGGCATTTTGGAAGACAAGATAGTATGGGACGAAAGTTTCCCAGCTCAGAAGATAACCGACTTTTTAAGATTCTTTGTGATGTTATCAGTGATCGTCTTTAATACATTATGTAATGTAAGAAAGAAAGTTAAAAGGGAATCAAATTGGTGGTTGAGGAGTTAGTTTTATCTGGTTTTGCTTTATGAAGGGCATGTACATAATGTTAAATCACCTTTTTCTTTGATTAATCAAATTGAACCTAACCCTTCCTAACCACCAAAATTATACGGAGAATTATTTAATGAATATTCTTGATCTGCAGAATGTTGAATTGCGCGTTCTCTCAGTAAAATTACAGACCTGCTTATGTGGTTAAGCGATGGGAAATTGGAATGGAATCCATGTATATTATTGTTGTACTCTTCTATTCAAATTTTTTTTAACATATGTAGAAACAGATACACGCTTTGCTTCTTGAACAACCATACTGCTGACTCATTTCCACGCAAGAAAAAAACCAAGGGTAACTATAACTATATATATATATATTATATAAGGAATTTTATGGTGCTCACCTTATGTGAGCACCTTACGTGGGCATCTGTCGATGTGGCACTGATTCGTGCCATGTCGACATGTCACATCAACGTTAGATGATGCTTAACACTAATTAACACATTTTAGGGTAATTGGTCGACATATCGGACGTTGATGTAGCATGTTTACGCATTATGTGGCACCCGTTATGTGGTATTGATCTGTGGGCATAAACATGCCACATCATCGTCCGATATGTCGACCAATTACCCCTAAAATGTGTTAATTAATGTTGAGCATCATCTAACGTTGATGTGGCATGTCGACATGGCACGAATCAGTGCCACATCGACAGGTGCCCACGTAAGGTGCTCACATAAGGTGAGCACCATAAAATTCTTTTATATAATAAATAGTCATTCGAATCAATTTGCCAAAAAAGTTCAATCTATAACTAAAAGCTCTTTCTTCCTATTGAAGGATTCCTCACTTCTAATTTTGACGTGTCGTATAGGTTCATAATTTAAAAGTAGGAACTCACCATTAGCAACGGTCCTCCTTACAATATTATCCCAACATCCAATCTAATAAAACAACAGTTGTTAAGAAAAAGAAAATAATGTTCGCATGCATCTGCTGTTAGTGGCCCGACATGTGCGTATATACCGTCGTTTCTTTTAAGCATGGTAATCATAGTAATAAATATTAAATAAACAATATTACATACACAATACAGCCTCCATTATTCCACTACAGTTTCGACCACAAAAAATTCATATATAAATGGCCCTCTTCTCCTTCAATGAGCCCTCCCTCCTCCTCGTTCTTCTCTCTAAATTTTTAGCACTTGGAAAATATTTAGGCACTTACTACAATGGGTGAGGAAGCCAAGCAAGAGACATCACCAACCGAAGAGAAGAAAGAAGAGAAAGCCATCGGCGAAGAAGAAAAGATTAAAGAAGAGAAATCCCAAGAAGAAGAGAATAAGAAAGAAGAACCTAAACCACCTTCACCACTTGTTTTGTTCGTCGATTTACACTGCGTGGGGTGTGCTAAAAAGATCCAAAGGTCCATCTCCAAGATCAGAGGTACGTACGTATATACATAACATGATTCATTAGATGATTATATCTGCATGCATAATGCAATATTAATATATAATGCGTCTATATTATAGGTGTTGAAGGAGTTGCCATTGACATGGCTAAGAACGAAGTAACCATTAAAGGTGTCGTTGAGCCTCAAGCCTTATGCAATAGAATAACCAAGAAAACTAAGAGAAGCGCCAAGGTTTTGTCTCCATTGCCTGAAGCTGAAGGTGCTCCAATTCCTCAAGTAGTCGCTTCTCAGGTCTGTAGATGTTACATATATAAAAATATAAATATATTCGTATATAACAATAGAAAAAAAAAAAATCAATTTTTCATTTTCAGGTCAGCGGATTATCGACGGTCGAAATTAATGTGAACATGCATTGCTTGGCGTGTGCCGAGCAGCTGAAGAAGAAGATACTCAAAATGAAAGGTTTGAGTAATAATAATGACGAAAAAACATAAAAGCGTGCGTTTGAATGGTCGTAGGCTGTAATAAATAAATGTAAACAAACTGCAGGGGTGAGAACCGTAGAGACGGAGGTAGATTCGGGCAAAGTGACGGTCATGGGGACGATGGACGCTGGGCGGCTCGTCGACTACGTTTACCGGCGAACCAAGAAACAAGCCAAGATCGTGCCCCGGCCCGAGCCCGACCCGAAGCCCGAACCGGAGAAGTCGCCGGAAGGGAAGGAGGTGGAGGAAAAGCCAGCGGCCGAGGAGAGTAATAAGAAAGAGGAAGCAGAGGCGCCGGCGGCTGACGAGGAGAAGAAAGAGGATGCTCCGGCGACGGAACCACCTGCCGGAGAGGAGAAAAAGGAGGTCGACGGCGGCGGTGGTGGAGAAGGAGTGAGGGACGGCGTGGAGGAGAATGAGCTGTTGATGCTTCAGAAGATGACGGCGGCGGCGATGTATAATCAGTACTATCAACCGCTTTATGTGATAGAGAGAATTCCTGCGCCGCAGCTTTTCTCCGATGAGAACCCCAACGCTTGCACCGTCATGTAATGACGGCGGCGGCGGTGGAGCAATTATTATTTATTGTTTTTAATTTATCAACGTGATTCTGAAATTTCGGACTATGAAGATTATGAAATATATCTGTAACGCATGCAATGTGTGTATTTCAGTATCTTTTCCATGTGATGTTTTAGATTATGGAAAAGGGATGTAATTGCAATATATTTTCTTCGTTAAATAATACAAAATGCTTTAAACATAGATTTCAATTTGGTTATATATCTTCGAATTTCGTTCAATTATCTTAAGTAATTTATTTTCAACTTTTATCCCACAATTTGTGCCATGTTTTATAATATACAAATAAAATAATATTTATAAGTGAAAAATTATAAGATATGGATATCAATATGATCGTAACTAAATAAATAATAAATTACATATGTTTATCTGACTATATCATATAAATTTAATGAAACAACGAAGATTTTAAAATTTGGTGGAATGTGTACAGTCGTCCCTCTGCTAAGTTATCCCCACTAAATATCCTCCGCTAAGTTATGAAATTTTGGCGGAACGAACCCCGTTCTATGGTGACTAAGTTCTATGGTCTTTCTCGTCAGTGAGGTCTAGCATAGAGAGGAGAACAACAATGCTATGAAGCTTCTAGTCTTTAGAAAAGGTAACGACCTCCAGCTCCTCCTCAGCAGTTTCGGCAGCGGGCTCTTCCTCCGCTTTCACCAACGCAATGATCTCATCATCCGTCAGCTCAACGTGAGCAACCTCCTGCTCTGCCGCATGATTCAGGAGCTCCTCAACTGGCATGGGATCACGCAGTTGGAGAGAACCAAGCGCTTCCATCAGCTCCTTCTCCACCGCTTCCTTCACAGCGTTGTTGTACGATGCACCGTCATTAAAAAGTCCTGTGTGCTGGAAGTAGTTGAAGATTGTCTCTCTAGTGATTTCCTTCCAGGCAGCCAGGCTCCACTTCATGGCCGTGAGCTGGTCGATCTTGAAGATGTTGTCCTCTCCACGGTCATCCCCTCACTAAGTTATAACATCTGCTAAGTTATAGCCTGCCACCTCCACCGACAAGATAACTTAGCAGAGGGACGACTGTATTAGAAAATTATAAATTAAAATAAAAGGAAAGGGAGGAAATCTGAACCTTAGATTGACACTTGTCAAGAATCCGTGCTGTGGGACAAAAGATGAGACAAAAGAGTGATACAGAGAATCTAACACGTAAATTAGTAAATCCTCTCATGTTCAAAAAAGCCCACAAAAAAGGACTGAAAAATAAAATTTTGAATGGTCAATAGTTACATAATATGATAGTCACATAGCCGTGGTTTAATTCCCTTGATCAACTTTCGTACGATGTAAAGAATAGAAATTTGTCATTGAAAAAAAGTTAGGTTTCATTATATGCGAGTCACATGGCACAGTCCAAGACAAGATATATAACATAGATCGAACATGATAATATGTTTTTTAACTTATAATTATTTAAAGGTGTCGTAATATAAAAATTCAATCCACGTGGTGGGACCATCTCGCAAACTTTAATACGTCAGTATGATAAACATCCGACTCAACATACATGTAATAATTAATAATCAGAATCAGAAATCTAAGCAATAACCATATTATATATGTCGTAACATTCCTTGATTTGTCGCTTGTAATACGTGGAGAACTATGCACGAGAGTTTGGTGCTCAGATCATATGCATTCTTATAATATGTAAATATGCTAATTGATTGGCGAAACTTTATGAATCAACGTGCATGCATGTCGAATATTAGGAATTAAAAATAACTTTAAAGCATTCTTTGCTACCTCAGCTTCCTGATTAAGAAAAACATCCCACATGCACAGCAACAATCTTGATGATATATGTAATAATTCTTGTAGAAAATGAAAGAGGAATTTATATACTGATGATGGTAACTTACGTTTAGTCTGAGTCAATATACCGACATTTATAGCTTTGCCCTTTTGAAAAAAAGTGTAATAACAAATAAAGTGTTCTGCTTGTGCGTAATCGAGTCAGTTTTTTTATGACCAAACTAAAGGAACTGCATTTATCTAAATTATCCTAATGCTGATGCATGTCTCGTGTAAGATATTGGTCGACTATAGATATCAATGATGCGTATCCATCGATCTATATATATGCCTCGATGAATAGCTTCTTCATATTGCCGTAAATGTTAGAAAATTCTTCATGCAAAATTACTATTTGAATGGGTGACCTGCAAATAGTCGCAGCTGCAGTGAAGAAGAACGTTGAGGCACAGTATGTTGAGATGATGGTGCCTTTGTATTCTTACGGTTGTGAAAAGAAAATTAAGAAAGCTTTGGCCAACCTAAAAGGTAATATATATAATTACATTCATGCACCTACTTATAATATGCATGCACAATTGGGAAAGAAGACAGAGAAAAATAATAGGACTTACCTAAATGATGTTAATCATCAATAATCGATATGGGTTGGGGCCTAAATGATCGTATATAACTTTTGGTGGGCTGTAATAGAAGAGTACTCCCACCAATGATATTATGCATACAAATATGAATTATGTTAGTGTACCAAACATATGATCTTATCTTTGTAAAACTTGTGAAGAGTTCAAGTTCTGAGTATCATTTGATTCTTTTTGTTTTTCATTCTCGTCGTCATTTAATAAATCATTAAAAATTTTAATTGATTTAGGAATATATTCGGTGAATGTTGATTTTCCTCAACAAAAAGTGACGGTATGGGGAATTTGTGACAAGTACGATGTACTCACTATTGTAAGAGATAAGAGGAGAGGAGCAAGATTTTGGGAGGACGAAGAAGACAACAGAGTACAAATTCAAGATGATTCATCTCCCTTGTCATCGCCTCACAATGCTTCTCATACTAAAGGATATTTAGCAATGATAAAGGGGAGATCTTTGAGCTTAAGGTTATCTATGACGAGGAATAGATCGATAAATTGGAAATCTTTGAAGAAGGCATTTAAAAGATCAAATTCATTTTAATCGAATCGTTAATAAGTGGTAGCTCGAAATGTTTTCTTGTCCTAAAGCATGTATTTGGTGTATTTTGTTTTTTTTCCTTCTATCCATTATTTCGATCCATCTTCTATCCCTATTATTAGTTGACTAAACACAATCGATATTTCCCTTTTTTCTTCGTAAATAATAATAATGATAAATTAATCTTCACAATGTGACATAAAAATCTAAAAACAGACCTAGAAGATTATATGAGCTTCTAGACAATTTTATTTTAATCACAACCTTTCCATGTAATAGCCTAATCAACCTTAGTAAGACAAGTCTTACACGCTAATCAATTAATTTAAGCTAAACACGAAAACGTGGCTTGTCCGAACAAGAGAAACGTCCACTTATCTTGTAGGTTTAAGCAAAGACGCAAAAGATCATAACTAAAAGAAAATATTGCTATTCTAATATAAGTATATTACTCGTCCATGATCCCATCACATGTGATCACAGGAAAATATAAAGATAGTAGAGCCCTCACAAAGACTAACTGTGTAATAAAAAAATAAAATGAAATGAAGTCCACATCTGCCCACGTCTTGAAGCATGATGCCGTATATTAATTCTGGTCCAAGTATCAAATTTTTCCCACATTGTAAAGTATTAATTCCCCATCTTGTTATCTCGCCCTCGCCATCCTATAAATTCATGGCATATAGTACATATAACTCCAAATCAAATTTCAATCTTGATAAGCAACTAATAACATCCTTGAGAGAGAAGAGAGAGAGAGAGAGAGAGAGAGAGAGAGAGAGAGAGAGAGAGATGAGAAAGTTGGGAAATTGGTGGAATTAATGGAAGAGTATAGTTTGATACTATCAAGAATGAGAGATCAATTGTATCGGCGGCGGCGGCGCGTGGAGTTTGAGCCGTTGAGGACTCTTCATTCTGCTTCAGTTTCGACTGCTGCTACTCACGATTGTTCTTCCTTTCTCGTCTATTTTTAGTCTGCAACAAAAAAACATATTTTCCTATCCGTGTCATTAGGTACACACATATGTTTTTTGTTTGTAATATCTCCTCATGTTAACTCCAGAATTTGGATAGAGATAGAGGTTTATATGGCTTTCTTTTCTTGTACGCAAATGTTTTATCTATTTATACGTCTTCTTGTGGAATAATAACTTGTCTTTTCGATAATCATAATAACAAAACAATAATGATAATGGCAACTGAGTTCTTGACTTTCGTTTGTTCCATGAATACAAGTTCAACCAAATAATTTTTTTTTTTTTCTATTGGGATTATTGTAACTGTCACCAACCGCTACCATGTCGACCATTTAAACACGTGACAAATACGCGGATGTAACAAACCTAATTGTAAAAGGTACTATTACATTCGGGTCGAATATTTCAAATCAGACCCGACCCTGATGTAATAAATGTCTTTATTATGTGGTAGGTAATAATTAGCGATCGTGACAATATATGAGTAAGGACATGGCATAGAAGGCGTGGACGAGGCAAGACAAGGGCCTTAATTCAATTGCTGCATTCCTCTCCCTAAGGCCTAAAAGGAGGATGAAAGGACTAATATGATATTTTTAGTAAATGATGCTCATGTAATATGATGTAAATATTTGGTTTGATAATTACTAATCGAATTCACACACACACACACACACACACACAATGGCCCATGTCTTTATTACAACGTAACTAGAAGTAAGATACATGGTGCCTGTCCTATATATATCCCATGGTTCTTGTAATAAATATTCCTTCGCAATATATAATATCATGGTCATAATACCACGTCTACCCATTCTTGATATTTTTATGGGAAAATTATAAAAATGGGTCATAAGTATGCTAATTTTCGATTTTGGGTCCCTATGTTTGACAATTACAAAGTAAGTCACTAAATATGTATATAGTAACAAAATTGGGTCACTGACCTCATTTTTCTTATTATATACATACTTAGTAACCCAAATTTGTAACTATATACATACTTAGTGACCTAGTTTTGTAACTAGTGATCTAATCTTGTTACTATATACTCCCTCCGTCCCAGCAACTTTATCACATAAGTTGCTGGGCACGCAAATTAAGGTGACATTATTATAATGATATAGTATAATAAAAAGGTAAAAAGTATATAACGTCTTTTACGAATATAAAATATTATTATATTGATTATTTGTGATAGTTTTTTGCTAAATAAGGAAAGGTGATAAAATTATTGGGACGCCCGAAATGAAAAAGTGTGATAAAATTAGCGGGACGGATGTAGTACTACTTAGCGACCTAGTTTTGTAACTCGCAAACATAATGACACAAAATAAAAAAATGGTTTTCTGAAAGTTTTAATTAAAGAAACAATTTACAAGAAAAATTTTATAATGATTTGACCGATAGGCCGCCACGTACCATTCATCACATTTTTACAGTTTTTTCCAATTATGTAAAAGATCCTCTCCGTATGCCTCTCTATTTTGATTTATGGTATCGGCTGGACTACCTTTGGACCGAACGGGATCAACTGTTTACATCTTAATAACTGGACCGATAGGTTTAACAATGCCACGTACCATTCATCACAATTTTATAATTTTGCCTATTTTTATTTCAAGATTGGTAATAAAACCAATGAGCCCACATGACAGCCCCTCGGAGATCTTATTGCCAATGCGCTAATATACTCTACGCTCAGAGATTTTGAAATATTTACGAGTCGTGTGATTTAATACGAGCTACAAATCAAACACAAATTAAGAGAAGTCACTCTTCGGTCTAAAATGTCATGGAAAACCTTAACCTACGGTAACCTAACTGTCACAGAAGGCGTTACTACACAGCAGAAACTACTCATCCTCAGCCTACTACAGCACAGCCAAAAAATTCGGTCCATTTCGACCGTTTTGTACGTAGCTAATCAATCATTGATCAGCCGATGAGTTTTCAGGCTGAGGATCGCCAGGCACTTGTCGAACAAACTGCCCTTTAACGCGCGGGCGCTGCTCAGCGAGCTTCTTTCTGCTCTCATATCGTACCTATCAAGAGAAAAGAAAAAGATTGCATTTTTACTTCTCCGATATAAAATACATAATCCTTCTTTGTGCATCCAAATATCGTACCTTCTTCTCGAAGCATCTGTCTTTCCTCTTCAGTCGAAATTTCGTCAGAGCAGCTTCTCTCTGCAATGATCGATGATAGGCTCTATTGCTATTCTTAGCTTGGAAGCCCTCTTCGTCGACCTTGCCATTGTTCCCAGAAAACGTACTTTCATTGCAGACGTTGCTATTACCAGGAGAGGCTTGCACTCGACTTTCTGAGTTTTCGAATTCATGGCCGCCAATCGCAGTTTGATTCCTTAGCTGCTGAGGAATTGATAAAGGTTGATCTGATGGTTGTAAAGGGCTCGAATGAATCTGATTTGAGATTTCTTGATTCTGAGGGAGGTGGAAAATTTGAATTTCGGGCTTCTGAGGCTCAGCTAAGGAAATGTGTTTTTCGTTGGGATTTCGATCAGCGCTGCTGCGCATAAAAGATTGCTGCTTTTCTAGTCGATCGTTTTCAGGCGACTTGGGCGTATTGGGCTGCACTGGCTTGTTCACATACCTAACTTGCAAAAGAAAATTAATGAATATTGATCGAACTTACAGAGTAGATTTCAACGCCCAAAAAAAAAAAGAAAAACTGACCACGAAAATGCAGATGAATTCGAGTGGTTCAGACGATGCCTTCCATCGTCGTTTGAGTTCGACGGGCGAATTGGGTCCAACCCTTTTAGAGACAGATCGAGGAACTGGGAAGAACCAAACTTGTCTGAAATGGCTTTCGAGGCAACGCTTAGTCCACAACTGCTTTTACCGAACGTTCCGATTAAGTCGATGGCCTCGGCGGGTTTGACCTCAGAATCTACGTTTCGCCCTAGCGTGGATTTTCAGAAACTACCGTTTAAAAAACCGGGCGACAGCGCAGAAAAGAAAAACTATTGATTGATGTAATGACAGACACCTATCTACCTTCTTCAATCTCGAGTCCTTGAATTTCTCGATTACTTAGGCGTGTGGTAATAAGCTTCCCTTCAGTCTCCAAATCGATTTTGCCACATGAGCTCTTAAGCAAAAAAAAAAGAAAGTCGAAAACTTTTCGTGCGCGGGAATTACGAAAGGCTAGTTAGGGGCAAAAGCTCGTAAGAAATAAGAAATATACCTCAGCCTCGGCGCATTCTCCATTCCTTTGAGCCTTAACATAGCCATTGTTCTCAGCTGTGGCTTCAGCCTTCGGCTGGGCCTGAGCCACGCTCTCGTCGGGTGGGCCCGAGCCAGCGCTGTTGCTCGACTGATAAGCAATCGCCGTTAAAAAAAGACAATTTTTTTTTCAAGAATTAAGACCAAAAAAATAAAATTCTTACAGCTTGTTTCCTCCATAGGTGTTGCCAGAGATTTCTCAGCTCGTTTTTCCTGATGGGCTTGACGAGGAAATCTGTCGCCCCCCTCAGCATGCACTTGTAAACAGTACTGATCGAATCGTTCGATGACATCACTGCGTAGCCAACGAAAGAAAGTGAATAAATTTAATGCTCGAGAGATTCGAAGTGAAAAATGGCGGTAAAAATTAACGTACTTATGACTGGAATATTCTTGCAGGCGTCGTTCTCCATGATCAAGGTGAGCAGAGCATATCCTGAAATCGATGGCAGTTCGACTTCCGTTAATATGAGGTCGATCTTTTCGGGACTTCCTTTGATTAGCTCCCAAGCTTTCAATCCGTCGCCAACTGCAGCAACTGTATATCGAAAGAATGTTAAGCGAAGAGACAGAAATTGATTGCAACGATCATTAGATTTTAGCGAAAGATGAAAGGCTAGAAAACAGCAGAAACTGTATCAGACTAAGTGTAATAGGCCCTCGTCGAACTGAGATATTCTGAGTAAGAGTGTGATAGCCTTCGTCAACCCATGTCGAAGAACGATTTGTCCAAAATCTCTTTATAGGCCACTTAGCATTTTCAGACATCATGTTTGTCTTGCTTTTCATCATATAGAGATGATAATTCATGGGTACTTTGCTCTCATTTGGTATGTTCTAGAACAACATTACTGATTCAATGTACATATCTTCCTCCTCATAGATCTTTGGGCAAGCGAAGGGAGTTCGTAGTCCTATCGCTGATTTTCTAACATCATAGTAGCTCACATTTTGAGCCCGAGAAATCGTAAAACTGAAAATCGCCAGCGAAATGGGAAAATCAACGATTTCACATTATCCATCGATGTAATATGCATTTCTTAAGAAATGCATACCCATAAGGTACTGAAGATCAGGGAGAACTGGCCCTCAAAAAACCCAAATGTACAAGGTTAATTAAAGCCGATCAATCTGTGTAATAACCAAGATCAAGCATCTAACCTAACCTCAAATCGCTTGAAAACCAGAAAGCCGTCACCTTTTTCCCACCAAAGCTTCGAACTCACAAAACCCAAAAAGAATCTGATAAGTGAAAGAAAGAAAGAATAAATCAAAACCCACCTCTGTAGCTGCATTTCCTGAGAAGTGCGGCTATAATCTGCCTCGTCGAATCATCGGCTTCAACTAACAGAACTCTCACGGCCATCTTCGAAAGAAATCTCTCCCACCTCACAACGTAAGGCGACGAAGAACAATCAGCTGAATCAATCTCCTTTTCAACTTCTTCTTCTTCTTCTTCTCTCTGGGCAGAAGCTAACTCCTGCGATCCCATTCCTCCCTCGCTAAGTTCTGTCCTCATTTTCCCAAATTACAAAAAGATCGATTCTTGCGAGGAGTGGAGTTTACTCCTTATAGAAGAACGTGGGGTGGGACGATAGAGTTTAACTAAGGAAGAACAGTTGAAGAAAGATCAGACCCACAAAGATCGCACGTTATATCTCTCTATCTCTCTCCTCAGCTCAAACTTTCGCCACTAATTTTTTCTTTCTTTTCTTGCGACATGTGCGGCTACCTTAAAAATATCTCAACATTTGCAGGCCCATGTTTCTCTAATATCCATTACTGAATAAAAATCTTATTTTTATACGTAAACGGTTGCTTTTAAACTAGTCCACAGGTTAATGCGTGGCTCATATTCGTTCCAAGCGTTCGTCGAGTATTTTTTATTGAAACAGAGATAAATATCAGAGGTTGAAGTTAGGCGCGAAGGATCTTGAAGTTGAAGGTTTGCTGAAAATATCTCGAACAGAATATGTACTGTGAGATCTATAAAATATAAAACGAGTGGCTGAGATTGGAAACGCCGACGTGTGTCCCAATTCAGAGAAAAGAACTGAAGGGCCAATCTTTATACATTATTAAAAGCTTCGCTGATATTTTTCAGTTTTAGTTCGAGTTTTGTTATGGAGGAGATATTTAAGAAGTGATGGATGTTATGCCGACACGTAGCTAAATTAGAGACCTTTGATTCAGAGGTAGCTATCACAGCCACATATGCCCATCTATTTCTATGTCCCATCTTCTTTCTCTCTTGGCGGTTGAATTGAATTAAAATCAAACTAATTCGGTCTACGTTTGCTTCGAGAAATTTCGAAATCATTGTAGCAATAATTTATGGTTTATCCAACTACCCTCCTTCAACTTTTCCTTTGTCATTTCTTAGAATTTTTCATGGCCAAGAACACCTCCACCCTTTTTTCCTACTACCAAAAGGCGACATAAAGTCGGCCATGTTCCACGGCGGCGTTCTTGTTTCTTCCGTCGCTGACGTAGCGGACCTCCACCGCCTTGTATTGGGCCTTCGATTAGGCCCATGTAAGCGAAATCACGGCTGGGTTATTTTATTTATTGGGCTTAAAATGGCCCAATAATATAAGTGATGAGCTCCCACGACCACTTTGAGCTCTTGTTGGTGATGATGAATTCTTCCAAAACTGTTTCCCAAAAGGCAACCATAATTGAATTCTTCCACAGTTGACTTTGATGATCCATAAAACACTTTAAGATCACTCTTACAACATATACACAGACACGAAAAAGTAGTCTTGAGATGTGATTCTCACACGTTTCATCATATGCAGTGGTCCATCCATGGAGTCAATCCATCGATGTAATAACACAAAAGGAGCAAACTTTGCCGATTCTCTATTTCATAAATACCCGAACAGAAACAAAACAAGCCCCAAAATCCAAGCTTTCACAAGAAAAAAGGCCAAAGAGAAAAGCAAGGGAGAATTCAACAAGATTATCTAACCGAGCCACCACCTAAAAGCAGCTTCCGGCGGGTGAGCTCCGCCTAACGTCGGGCTATTACAAGCACTGTTGTCCGAATGAGAAAACAAACTTCCACGCTGAAGAACGCCCGAAGGAGACGAAACGGTAGTTGCAACTTCGTAAGGCGGAGAAGTTGGATTCGAACTCGAATTGGGCTGCAGAGCTTCGGCGAGCGGGCCGCCTGAGGCAAACGGTTCCCAGCAAGAATTAGGGCCAATCGGACGCCAAGAATCTTCGCTTCTGTTGAAATCGTTCCCATGGATTCTTCCCATTTCTTGGTAGCCTAAGGCGTCCCCAAGGGACAAGGACAGTAAACTTTCATGGTAATTGGGAGGAGATAGCGAAGAAGGTTCGCTGTGATTGGCATTGCTGTTCATAGCCCAGAAACTAATCGGAGATTCGATTTCTGAGATGGGAAGCTTCGAATGCGATAGCAGATCCATGGGCTGCTGATGCTGCTGCTCGGCGTGGTAATAATAGCAATCTTGATTATCATAGAACATGCTCGAACCATATAAGGGAAGAAGCCCTACATTCCCAGATTCTATGTTTGGTTCCTCCATGGGATTATCCTCGGTGCCCATCATGGTCAAGCCAAGATTCCTTCACAATGCAGAAGAATTAAGATTCGACAAACGGTTTTACACCTTCGATAGAAAAGCAAAACGAACCTATGAGTTATTGCTGGCGCTTTATAGCAAGAAGGCGAAATGGTCAAATCTGTCCCAGCGTCGAACAGCAGATTAGAAGCATGCTGCTGATGAGAGGAGTTTGCTGGAGAAATGGGAAGCTTAGGCCTTTGTCGAAGGCTCGATTTCTTGCGATCTTCGTCGACGCTGTTATCGTTGCTGATCGTCTTATTAGCTTCCACACGCTTTCTTGAACGAGGACGGCCTCTGTGTAGGTGACGCTCGCAGTACTTCTGCTGCGGCGCAACATCCCTCGAACACCTCCATTTCTTGCCGTCTGTTCTCTTACATCTCCCAGGTTCTAAATCAGATCCGTTTCTCGGGTACTTCCCAGCTTCACAGAGAACGCCCAAGAATCCATAAAACCCTCGTTCAGAAAAAAAAAAAAAACGCAGATAAATGAGGAAAGAAGAGGCTTTGATTTACTTACACGGAGGGGCGGTGGAGCCTAAAGCAGTTGTAAGAAGGTTATGAGGCACAGGCACAGATGAAATCATGTATTTGTAGATCATTGCTTGTCTAGCTAGCTCTTGCCATTGAGCGTGCGTAAAGGGAAAGCTTAACCCTTTTAGGAAAGAAACATTAATTTCAGTCAAAGCTTCATCTGCTTTTACCCTAAAGAGAGAGAGAGAGAGAGAGAGAGAGAGAGAGATGATTATTGCTTGTTACCTGGGGATATGAAAGTTGCACCGCTAGGAACAAAGGCGTCAAAGGGCTGAAGATTAGGACTTGGGTTTTCATCGGCAAGAACGCCGCCGCGGACACGCTTCATAGTAACGCTGCCCGGCGCAACCTCGTTTGCTCCGCCGCTGCCACACTTTGTGGGAACCACGGTTTTGCCGCCGCCGATGAACGGACCTTCTTCTTCTTCTTCACGGTTGTCTGCTGCTTGGTGTGGAGCTGTACTACCTTGGGTGGTGGTCTTCATCATTGATGTCGGATTTTGAGCAACAGCGTCTATATTACCTAATGATGATTTCTTGTCCGAAACGCTCATGCTCTCGCTTTCATCAACTAACTTTTCCATGGAAGGCCGTTTCTTGGCAAAATAAATAAATTAAAAAAACTCACCTTTTCTCCAGACAGTAGTAAGAGAGCAAATAGAAAGGATGAAACTTGAAAGTTTGCACGGACACGTATAGAGGAAAGGAAAACGAAAAGATTTGCTGCTTTTGCAAATTATTTGAAGATGATAGCTTTATCTTTAGCACGAGAGAGAGATAGAGAGACAGTGTGTTGTACGTAGATGTAAATAAAGAGAAGTAAAAGGACTTTAATTGAGTATATTATAAATCATATCGTGGCCGCCATTCTTGGCCTTTGGTATTTTTGCTTCCATGCTCCCCAACATTCGCACCGCTGTGAAGAAACTAGACAGCCCTGAAAGGAAGTTAAAAAATAATAGACAAGATATTATTTTTTAGTAAAGCCTAAATTCTTTTATCATAAAATTTTTTAGCTCTCTTATTAATGCGAGATATATCCAATCGTATCCTGCAAAGCTAGAGCTTCGACCACCGTATTGTCTTTTCGTAATATAGTTAATTAATTCGTGGGACTTGCATAAATAAATTATTGATGGGCCTCAATTTAATATTATACGGGATAAATTTCAAACCGTACATACCTGTTATCTCATCTTTGTTATTTTTTCCTGGGCAGTAATTACATAATTGGTTGGTCCTCGTAGCAGAAAGTCATCAAAGCGATGATATAACCATGTCCCATAATCGAAAAAAAAATAGAAAAAAATAAATGTGACAGTGACTACACATAAAAAGCTATCTCGAAATGACAAATGGAAAAGAGAATAATACATTAAAAAGGATTGTCCCTTACCCTTTCCACGCAAATATTGTCAACTAAACGGTTTTCATTGAAATACGATTACACAACTTTCAATAGGGGAGGAATTGATAAATAGGTATGGGCATAAAACCTTCGATTTATTTCAATTTCATACATAGGAGATCTCCATATATAATGCATGGAGTATTAGATATTATGGGGGGAAAAAGAAATAGTTTTTGTTCGTTTACAGAAATGGGACGAGGTGGTAGAGTAGAGCATTCATAATGGGGATATTAAAGAGGGTTGAGACAGCTGTACTCATACATATTATAGATGGCGACACGTCACTGTCCAAACAAGACAAATCCACTCTCTCTCTCTCTCTCTTCTCCCACCGCCTAACCCTCAAAGAGAGAGAGAGAGACCTCAATTTTAATTTTTACCATGAATATTCAGTTTTAAACTTACTAAAATTTAAAACTAATGCACATATCCGTCCGATGCCAACTTAATCAATGGTATGTACGAAATTCCTATGATGTAATAATACAGAGAGAGAGAGAGAGAGAGAGAGAGAGTGCCTCCAAGAAAGGAACAAGAGAGTAACTACAAAATGGACCACAATGAAAGCTACCACCCCAAAGGAGACACCGCCACCACTTGCCAACCCGCATCACATGGCGACCCATTTTTGTCAATTATTATACAAAGATTGATAATAGCAGTCCAAAACATTAGAAGGAAAAATGCAAAATATCTTGTGAGGATAATTTTTATAACTCCCATTACATACAAAACAAGATTTGCATGCAAAGAAGTACCAGGGGGTAAAAAACCAACCATCCGAAACACAGAAGAATATATATGAATGGAAAGTTCAATGTATTCATTCAAGAATCACATAACAGGCTTAGCTCACTATATCATCTTCTCATGCCCGACGACGATGCAGCCCCCGCCGTCCTAAGGAAGAATCCGATTATTACACAAACACATAACTAGCAGACGAACAACACAATATAAGAGCCTGATAGAGATGAATGAACAAACACTCAGTTCGTACCTTTTCTGTTGTTTGCTGCGGTTTGTCTCAGACATTGTTCCATTCACAATGTTCAGCGCCTTATCTGTCTTAGCTTCGTAGCCGTTTTGTAAACCTGAGGCTCCACCACTGCTATGGAAGAATCCATCATTCTTACTATGATTTTGGGCAGAAGAGATCTGAGAACTGTTGTTAATGGTTTCCAATGGCTTATGGACTGAAAGCTCGCTGGCACTAGACCTATCAGAGGTGACCGAAGACGACCCTAAAGAAGGGACCTTTCTTAACCGATGAGGCTGAGCCATGGGAGTCACGGCCAATGAAGAACGGAAGGAAGATGGCTCGCCAGCTGCCACGGCAGCCACTTTAGCTACAGCAGCTGTGGCTGCTATGACCTGTTGTGCACCTTCTCTCAATTGAATGTAGTCCCCCTCGACCACGAATAACTAGACAATTACAAGAAATTAATTTTTACAAGAGCAATACACATAAGAGGAGAAAGAAGATATGGAAAGGGAAAGAAAGGAAGGATTGATTGAACGTAGAAGGTTACATCAGGATGACTAGCTACAAAGTCTTCGAGCTTCCCATATTTCTTCTTGTAATCATGCCAATGTAGAGGGGCCAGCATCTTCCCGAGTCTGTTAGGAAGCTGTGGAAAAAATATGGCAGAAATAATTGAACAAATTATTAATGTATGCTATTTTACTTGTGTTATGGAAAAACAAGGCAAGAGTTAAGTTATCTCACTGTTGAACTGATTTTGATTCTGCCACGAGATCCTATAGTGCGAGCTATACAGGCCAGCAAGGCTCTTTCATCCAATAAGCGAGTATCTAAAGTCACATCCTCCACATTGTCTTTCTGTCCCGAAGAGACCAAGGTATCTGCAGAACTATCATTGAAGGAAGCATATGTAGCTGTCTCGCTAGAAATCACTGTATGGGCAGTGATGGTCTTTGACAAGGATGCATCAGCAGCAAAACTTGAATGTTCTGCTTCTGACACAGTATTCTTGTTTGTAAATCCATCTTCAGCAACTGTGCTGATTTTCTTCTCCTGTGGAAGGATATGTAACATTAACTCTGAATCTAAAATAAATTGGAGCAGCAGCACGTAGCACAATTGACTAGTTGCAGGAAGCAAGTAGAAATATAGCTCATGCTGTAAAACTCAGTAGCACGAATTAGTAAACCTGAGTCTCGTCGGCGTGTTTAAGAGAGTCCAATCTAAGAGCATCATGTAACTGGGAAGAAATTTCTTGCAAGTTCTGCGGTTGTGCTTGGCTAATGTCAAGCACTTCAGTTGTCATGTTGGGGACCTGAAACATGGTGTGAAATTAACCGAGATCACTGTTTGTCCATGCAAAGTAGAATATAGAGAATCACTGATCAACCAACCTGCACATTGAGTGATGCTTCATAACCATCATGGGATTCTGCTTTCAAAATGTTCTGCTCTGACTGCTGTTGATGATGCAGTTCATCTGTAGGTGCTTGCTCGGTATCCAACAGAACCTTAAACATGACAGGTTTAGTATATTTTTTAGGGAAGTATAGAAGTGGTAAAGTGCTGTTAAACGACCAATAACCTGTGGGCTTGTCCAGTGTTGAAAAGATGACATTGGAGGAAAAGAATGAAAGTGAGATTGGGTGACATGAGATGGGTGAGGTACGCCTTGTTGGTGCATCATAAATGGATGAAAAGCAGCCATTTGTCCAGGTGGAAGGTAGGCTGGCATGCCAAGCAAAGATGGTGTAGCAAATGCAACTCCATTGACATTATCGGGCTAGTAAACAAAGAATATTAGAAAAGCGATCTTAGGACAGTCGGACTACCACCAGAAACGAGGAAATAAAGGAGCATAAGAGAATATGAACCTATACTTCTAAAAATAATTTTTTGTACTAAGTTGGGGATGAGAAGGCACCATCAGTGCCTTGCATGGTGAAGCTTTGAGAAAAGCAAAAATCACAAGATAGGCTAAAATGTGTATACTGCGGAGGCTCATGTCGCGAAATGAGACAAAATATAAGCACAATTGAACATACAAGTAGATGATATCTGATACCTGTGTTAATGCTGTGTTCACTCCTGAAGAATTAGCTGGTGTACTTTCGGAGTTTCCATTTTGGGTGCTCTCAGAGCCTGCACTTGGTGAAGTTTTCGCATTTACATCCAGCTGACTACCACTATCATTTTCAACTGGAGAAATATCTTTTGAAATCGTCTTTGACCCATCTGAGCGAACTCCATTCTTTTCTTTTGCGTCAGCCAATTCAAGCTGGAGCTGCTGCACATATGAATGAAGCCTTTCCATATCTGCAAACTGATGAAATATATCGCGTGTTAGCTTTGGTTGGTAAATACATGACTTTACATAGGTTGCGATGATTTGATTACCTGTCTTTGGAATTGATACCAGAGCTGATTATATAGTTCTGTTCTTTCTAGAAGCTCGGTTTGTAACGTGTGGTTCGCTGTTGACTGCAAAGCATCCATCTCTTGAGCACGGCCAATCCATGATTGAGCCTCACTTATCTGTTCATCTTTGAAATGTATGGTCTCTTGTGCGATCCTTTGCTGAATGAAGAAATAAATCAGTGAACTTCCTCTCAAACGTAGAAACAACTCATATAAGAACATCGACTTACCTGTTCCTCCAACTCCATGAACTGCCTCTTTTGATCTTCAATATGTTCCTGAAGATCGTTAATTTGTTTTATGTGTTGCATTCTTTCAGCTTCAGAGCTACTCCTCTCCATCCTACATAATATGAAGAAAAAAATGCTGCTTAGCTTATCGGAAACAAAACTCGAATAAATTAGAATTATAGAAAGTAAACATGTACAAAGCGGAATTTGCTAAGGATAACCAGCTATCAGTAAAAATTGGAACCATATACATGTTAATTAAGTAAAACAATTAGAGGAAGATAAGACTATTTATTCCATCTGGCTAAAATTGGGAACTTATAAAACCATTGTTTTCATACAGGTACATAAAGTACCTGTAGCTTTGGAGCTCTTTGGATTGTTCTCTTATAAGATCATCTTTAGCCCAAGCCTGCTAGAATATGAGAATAATTCATATGACAAGCAACACTGACCACAGAACCAAGAATATCAATCCAAAAGCAGGAACAAACTTACAGCCTCGTAATCCAACCGAATAGCATGCAGCTCTCTTTCCTTCTCTTCCATCCTTCTCTCGAGCTCATGAATCTTTTGTTCCTTTTCATGAAGTTGTTCCTAAAAATCAACATCAATCCAACTCCAGTCCTTAAACAACGAATTGCAGAATAAATTATGAGTGATATTTATCAGGACAACGCCATCACTATCCAAATGTCTCATATGCAACGACAGCATAAAATATCTATACACTGAAGAAAAAAATCATTCGAAGTAGACGAAAAACCTGAAGTTTGGCATCTGCAGTTGCAAACTCCTTTATCTGAGCTTCATATGTGTTTTGCATGTCCAGAATTTCAGATCTTACAATGAGCTGCGCCCTAAGCTCAACCTCCATTTGCTGCAGCTCCTCTCTCCGTTTTGCAACTGCAACAAGCCTCTGCTGCGAAAGATCATTGTCGAAACCTCCATCAATAGTTATTGCACTAATTCAACATCTAGAAGTTCTCTTCCATATTTCAACTTAAATTCAACAAAGCAAAACTCAAACTAATTTTCACAAATAGTCAAAATGCCTACAGAAGCAAGTATAGTGAGATACATTCCTACCTCATATATCAACCTTTCGTCATCTAGTTTTGACCGATCCAGCTCCTATGCAAAAGAAAAAAAAAAAAAAAAAAAAAAAAAAACTGAATGAGAGGGCATAACACACATATGAGTACAATTTCATTTTAACAAGCAAATATGCAAAAGAAATAATAAAAAAAAAAAAAAAAAAGAGAGAGAGAGGGCATAACATAACACACAAATGAGTACAATTTTATTTTAACAAGCAAATATGTGCTGTAGAGGAGATAAAAAGTGTAAAGTTCACTTGGGGCAAAGCCATTGGGATTATTACTCACTTAGCGTACACTAACAAAGGGATAAGCGAAAGTTAAAACCTACGACAAAAAAAAGAAATTAAAAAGAACAATTTAGCAGTAGTCGCTAATCTCCAAGAAAATGAAAAATCTAAATATTTTGACTGTGGCACTTCAGAAAATATTGCAAAAGGGAACAGAACTACGAAACCCTCTCCAATGTAAGTTAGAAGTGTCTAACCTCATTTCCTACCGATTGCTCAGAAAGAACGCCCCACTCCTTACGCGAAGACTGGGAAGAGGACGAAAACGGCGTCGCTTGAGCTATCGAAACTCCTCCATTTCGCGTGGCGGCCGAATTGACAGCCGCGGAATCCATTAAACGACGCTCTCCGAAATACAAAAGCCCTGACCCACAATCAAAACCCTAACGAGAACGAAAACCACCAACTAAGAAAACGATTCGGAAAACAACAAATCAAAAAAGGGAATCGAGTGGAGAACGGTCGGCGACACCTACCGATTGGGATTTTGTGATGTTTAGTGGATTTTACAGTCTCAATTAGCTGACCCCAGCAGATGCAGAGAGAGCTCGACAACGATTGGATGTTCAGTTCTTTACAAACATTTTTTGTAGATATGAATCGACGCTAATCGCCGTTGAGATAAATTTGAAGATCTGAGCTGAGCTGAGTCGAGTCGATGAATTAGAGGGCTTTTATACTAACTCGATTAGAGCTGATATGGCAAAAGGCAGAAGGCCCTTGGGTGGGCTTGCTGAACAAAGCCCAATAAAAAAAGTGGGCCCATATTTAATAGCACGATTAGTCTATTGGGCCTGCTAATCGAAAATATTGGGCCTACTTCTTAAATCGACCAAAGCCATCTATTCTGATGCTTTAAGTAGGCTTTAAACTAACGACACTTTCGAAGAAAAAAGTTAATAATTGACATTTCAAGAAAACACTAATTAATTTGCAGAAGTCAACACTGCCTACTTTTGTTTGTATATTAATGGCGACAACTGGAACCAACTCGTGAACAGTTATCAGCTTTAAATAATTATTTAGGTAAATAGACACACACCTGAGGAAATAGGAAAAAGGAAAAGAAATTGTGTAAGAAAGACAAAAGTTGATGGACGACTTTTGCTCTTAATTAGGACCCACATCTCTAATAAGTTCATTGATAACAGATGAGAAAGAAAATACATTAAAGTACGCTCCACTCCACCACCCCATTAAGATATAGACGTGTAAGAAAAATAAAACAAATGTTATGATAATACCGAAATTATTGCTCAGAGATAACTATTACATCATCTGACGATCTATTAACATTGCTTCGGAGTTAGGACCTCATGGAATCATGTTTACATAGATAAATTCGCCTATTTTAATAAGTATAAAAAGATCAATCAAAACAATCAAGCAACTAAATTCACGCAATAGATGATCACCCAAAAACAAAACTCGAACTAAGAAAAGTATTTCATAGATTTATGCCTTACATGGCCAGCCACAACACAACCAAACACATCCAGGCAATATAATATCTAATAATTAACACACAAGTTAAAAAAAAAAAAAAAAAAAACAGAAATTATTCAAGATAATTAACATTTTGTATCATCAAGCCTTGAAGCACAAAAACTGGCCGTGGCCGCCGTGGCCGTAATGGTGGTGGTGGTGGTGCGCCGCCGCCGCCGCTTCTTTGTCGATCAAACCCTTGACGTGATAGAAATCCTCCACGTGGCAAGGTATATTGATGGGCCCAGCCTTCTGTTCGAAGCCGTACTCTTCCTCGGCTCCTTTGAGCAGCTGTACGAAAAGTGGGTGGTTGACGTACACCACCGGGATAACAAACCGCCGTTGCTCCTCCCCTAAGCCCACCGTCACCGCCAAGCATCCCTTCGGAATATTCCGTCTGCCGCCGCTACTGCTTCCGTTGTGGTGGTGGAAATGAATGTGCAGAGTCATGATAGGCGCCGCGAATAAGCAAAACAAACAAAAGCAAAAGTATGTAATAAGACGATGATGCTAAGTGAACGACGGCGTTTTGATCGGTGTTTGCTTCGCTAGAAAGAGAAAGGCCAAGGATCAGACGCCGAGATGGCGAGCATGAATAGGGTTAGCGAAGAGTCGGTGAGAGATTTTTTAGGGATATTGCTCATGATAATACAAATCTGCAAATAAGCATGTAAGCAGAAAAATAATATGTGTGTGTATGTATTTTTTGAAGAAATAATATATGGAGAAGAAGATGAGGAGGATGTGTTGTCCTAAGTTATATAGAAATAAATGGAGGGGTTGGTTGGTTTGCCTTAGCTTCAAAGATAAGCGGTGGGTTTTGATTTGGTGGTGAAAATTTTAGAAAGATTTCTTAAATTATACGTCAAGGTTCTTCACATTTTTATTATTTGTTTATTGCAAATTATTTTGCTGTCCTTGGTTTTTGATTGCCTGATTTTGCGCCTGATTTGGATATATACATTAATTACTTTATAATCTTAACGAAGAGAGTTTACAACTTTTAAAAGAGAAATTCATGATTTTCTCAAACGTTTCAAATAAATAATAAATTAAATAATAGACACAATCAACTCTTGGGCCCAAGGCAGTAGGAATTCGTGAAGACAAGTACTAAATAGTTGTTGACTTTATGCCTTTTGACGTATTAGCATCCTTAGCTACATTGTCTTTTTTCTACTAATTAAAATCGCTTACACTTTAACTTAGGCAACTCATTGCGATGGCGTCATGTATTACGTAAGTAAGTTGAACATCGAACGTCAGACAAATCGGCTATTTAATGTATACGGAACACACAACACATATACATAAATTTTGTCCCGATCATCAATTGTTAATAAATAATTTCTCTTACGTTCAGGTTGAATTGAATTGATATAAAGATGCTATATTCTGTTGAAATTTTGTATTACGCAGCATGCCACGCTCCTTGCGGGGCCATACTGAAAGATAAATGAAACATTCCTAACCGTTACTAGATACAATTTGATTATATTTTACTCCATATAATCAAATTTGATTATATTTTATGTGATATGGGTACATATAATAACAATAATAAAATGGCAACTGCCGACAGGTAATGCGGAACGTTTCATTCGCATCATCATTCATACTCAGTGCTGATAATTATAAATATGTTTTATTATAAATGTAGACTTTGTCATGGTCCATCATGGAAGCTCCTTGACCATTCCTTTTAATAAAAGCTATTAAAATTAAATCATAGCCACCGTAGAATTAGCCATACATAAGCATGAATCTTCAGAATATTTCAGCATAATTGTTGTACCTAAATCGCAGTAGTATACTGTCGTTTGTTTTTCTAATAGGCTTTTTTTTTATTTCCTGTAAAATAGAACGAAATAAAGATGATGCTTTTACAGTCTTCCATATCTTATCCGTTGAGAAGACAACAAAGCTTCTTCTGTTCTAACATAACCAAAGAAACAAAGAACTAGTTAGCAATATGGCTCTCTCAGTTTCTTACTCTCTGCCTCGCATGCATATCAACGATACTTCATCTTCAGCTCCGCTGCTGAAAAACCTTAAATTTCCTCGTTTCTGGCCTTGGGAGAAGGTAATAATTGATCATCTTGAAAGAAAAAATGGCGTTTTTTACTGTTGCGTTTGGCCCTAAAACAGCAGGGGCATAATGTGATTTTTTGACGTTGATTGGCAGGTGAAGATCGGCCCTTTAAGCGTATCTCCAATGGGTTTCGGCACATGGGCTTGGGGCAATAAGCTTTTATGGGGCTATCAAGAATCCATGGACGCCGAGCTCCAAAGGGTTTTCAACGTCGCCGTCGACAATGGGATTAACCTCTTCGACACCGCCGATTCGTACGGCACCGGAAAATTGAACGGGCAGAGCGAGAAGCTCCTCGGAAAGTTCATCGGCGAGTATCAAGCAGGTTTATTCGCTCTCTTCTAAGTTCTAACAACCCATCAAATCTTGCTGTTCTTTCGTCTGATTCGGAAGTATGTAATGTAATGTAATGTGTTTGTGGACTAGGAAACAAACAGAAGGCTAAGAACGATATCGTTATTGCAACGAAATTCGCTGCATATCCATGGCGCTTGACGCCCAATCAGTTCGTCGATGCTTGCAAGTATCTGCCCTATCTCACTCCCTATTGATCTTCTGACACAAAAAAAAAAAAAATCAGAAGAAAACCTTGTCTTAACCCCATCGATGATTATGCATCTGTTAAAGGTCATCCATAGAAAGAGTTCAGCTCAATCAGATAGGCATAGGACAGCTTCACTGGTCAACTGCTAACTACGCCCCTCTTCAAGAACGAGCCCTTTGGGACGGTTTAGCAGCAATGTACGATAAGGTTACCGATAAAGTTATCAAATCATCTTATGTTCTTGGAGTATTATTACTCAAATCAACTTTTCCTTACAAACTTTTGAAACTCACTGCTCGGCAGGGCTTGGTAAGAGCAGTAGGCGTGAGCAATTACGGCCCGAAACAACTGTTGAAGATACACGACAACTTAAAGGCCAGAGGCGTGCCACTCAGTTCAGCCCAGGTTTCTACCACGACGTACATATTTCCTATGCAATGCTCAGATTGTGGAAATATCGATGAATAGAAATATGTCCAAATAGGTACAGTTTTCGTTGCTGAGCAACGGAAAGGAGCAGATCGAAATCAAGGAGATATGCGACTCTTTAGGCATTCGTGTCATCGCTTACAGTCCCCTTGGGCTCGGCATGCTGACGGGAAAATACACGCCAGAGAACCTTCCAAACGGCCCAAGGTGACAAACTTCTTTTTTTTTTTTTGTTCGGAAGCTTAATATGGCTCTACTTACTGTTCTGTTGTTTGTACAGGGGGATTCTGTTCGGGCGCATTTTGCCTGGGCTGAAGCCATTGCTCGGTTCGCTCGAAGAGGTTGCACGGAGAAGGCGCAAGACGATGTCCCAGGTGGCGATAAATTGGTGCGTGTCGAAAGGAACGGTTCCAATTCCCGGCGTGAAGTCGGTTAGGCAGGCCGAGGATAACTTGGGCGCGCTCGGGTGGAGGCTCAGCGCCGACGAGGCGATGCAGTTGGAATATTCTGCTGCTGAGTCTCCGAGTAAGATGGTTCAGAACATCTTTCAGACGAGGTGACGAAGGAGTTGCAATATAAAGAAGATTGAACGTAGAAAAATAGAGTTAATAGATTGGAGTAAAATATTGTAGTATCCGTTATTTTCGTGTAAACTGACTGTACTTTGATCACATCATGATATCTTTCCGTAAGGAGGTAAAAAATGTTTGATTTAATTTGCAATCATTTGACTATCATAGTCTGCGTTTGACTTGAATCATATGCAGAGTTAGCCCCTTTAATCATTGACTATCATAGTATGCCTTAAATGTGATACGTCATGATGATGCTAACGTGCGTTTTAGTTGAAGAAAATGATGATTCATGAGGTGTTAAGTCAAGGTAAATGAGATCACATGCTTTCTCATATTAAATTTCGTCTAAATTAGCAATTGAATTGACCGAGTGACCAAAAGCGTCCAAAATAGGTGAGATTGCAGACTAAAAGCGACGCCTCGGAATACGCAGTACCGAAAAGGCCTTATACTCCAAACATAGAAGACTAAAAATGTCGATATCCCTTAATTTGCAATTATTTGACTACCCGTAGTATGTGTTGACTTTAATCATATGCAGAATTAGCCCCTTTAATCATTGACTATCATAGCATGTGTGGGGACTATTGAGTCATTTATAACAAGAAAATTCGTGGCAATCATTGATCTGACGAATTAAGAAATGTAGCATAATATTCCAATGATACCACGGCACAATTATTTAATTGTAAGGGGTATTATAGTAAATCCCTTTGCATGGTTTTGCTTTACTTATATTGTACAAATATATTGAAAATATAATTCGGGTACTTTATGAAGTGCAGCATTACAATGAAATTATTTCTCAAATTTAAAATTGAATGGTGAATAATTTGGTGCAGGGAAGTACAGCTATTAAGCAACAAGGAATGAGTTCGTTCGCCAAACAGTTGTTGGTCATCATTAACTCAAGAAGTAACCCCCACCTCAAAAAAAGAAAATGCCCAACGCCAAATCCACCGCATTCTCGAACCTCCGATTCCTCTCCCGACCCGACCCGTTTGACCCGATCGGAGGTTCGGACTCGTTGGAGCTCGACGAAAGCGACGTCGTTTGGTCAACGGAGGCATCTCCCAAACCCAGAACCGACAATTCGCCGCCGAGGAACCACCGTCCCCAGCAGCGCCACTCCCACCGCAGGTTCTACCCATCGAATTCGGGCCTCACGGCGGCGCTCACCGAAGGAAGGAACGCTCCTCCCGCGGCGAGATTCGAGCCGCGTTCGGCGCCGGTGAACATCCCCGCCTGGTCCAAGGAGCTGATGTCGAAGGACAAGGAACGACGCCGATTCGATGGCGCGGCGGAAGACGACGACGACGAGGGCGCCGACGTGGCGGGCGAGATGATTCCTCCTCACGTGATCGTGGCGAGGTCTCACGTGACCTTCTCGGTGTTCGAGGGCGCCGGGAGGACGCTCAAGGGAAGGGACCTTAGGCGGGTAAGGAACGCCGTGTTTCAGAAAACGGGTTTTATTGATTGATTGAGCTCGATTCTTGGGAAATTGGTTAAAAAAATCAAGCAAATTTGAGGGATTCTAATAAATATTTGGGGGTTTCTTAAATTTCTACGAAATTGTTCTGTGGTGGTTTCTGCTTATAGCTAATATGTGTATGGATATGGTTTGCCTGGCAATTCTTGATATTCAGCTTAAAGCGAAGTGCTGTTGGCTGCTAATACTGATGCAGTTATGTATCGTGGTTTATGTTGATCATCTGTTTCTTGAACTAAGGCTATTGAATAATATTTCAGATAGTCAGTGTTTACATTTATCTGTTCTGCTGGGCATTTCTCATTAATATAATTCGATTATATTTGCAAGTGCTCTAAGCTTTCTTGTAAGTTGCATCATATTAGACCACCATCAATTCAATTAAGGATTCAAGTGTTCTTTAACAATTGGTAGCTGCCCATGTAAACAGTTCGAAATGATTTGATGCTCGATGAAGAAATATTGGGTTTTAGTCTGTGTGTACTTCTTCGGATAATAGTCCCATGATTCTTGATCTGCTTCTTATGTTCGTTCATCTGATATCGATTTATATTTGATCTCTCTATCCCCACCCAATAATTTGTGTCCAACGCCATAGAAATTTCTAGTTGGCGTTTTTCTGACAGATGATGGCTGCCCTGTTTGTATGTCAACAAATCATTGGTCACGGAATTTTGATCATATTGTAATCTTGGAAAGAAAACAGCGAGGCAGTAAACAGAGAAGACATATGCTTTTCCATGATTGGATTGGATGTGTATGCATCTGCTTTTTTTTTAGGGAAAGTGGATATGGAGGGAGATATGTAAGAATATGAACCTCATAAAGAATGGTTGTTCTGCTATAGAGCAGTCAAAGCACACATCCTATGGTCATCGTATGAAGTCCGAAAGGAACGTAACTTGCTGGGAAAAGAAAGGCCAGTCCCCCCCATTAACGAATGAGGGATTGTGCTTGTAAAAATTCTCTTTTTTTTTCCCTCTGTTGTTTAAAAGTAAGTACGCCCACGTCATTGTTAGTAGTTGGGTCGAGAAATATATGAAAGTTTTAATTTTCGTGGCCCAATAATTAAGGACCGAATGGTAATATCCCTGCCCATCAATGGAGTCGGAGAAACTAACACGTCAGACGATTGACGGCGTTTATCCGAAACGTTTGTAGGGGTATATACGTAATTCGACATCAAAATCCAGCGCGACTTTTCCATTTCCCACGCTCGCCGTACCGTCGCATCCCCAAACTTTTTCTTCACGAAACTTTTCTCATTTTCAAAAGGGAATTTTTCCCCAAAATTGGTTGAAGCTTTTACCTGGAGAAAATCGAACAGCAATGAGAGACGGCTCGAGGCAGAAGAGCCTAGTGCAAGAGTTGATTCTGTACGCGGCGAGCGCAGCGCTGAGCTACTTGGTGCTGGTCGTCGGACTCAAGCATTTGGACCCCAATCGCGAGACGTCGAAGAAAGCCGTGGAGCACAAGAAGGAAATCGCCAAGCGCTTGGGTAGGCCGTTGGTTCACACCAACCAATACGAGGTTCGCGGCTGATGAATCTGCTGCTGCTTCGTCGTTTAACGTTTTTTCCGTTCGCGATTTAATGTTTTTTCCGCTTAATGGCTCTAGGACGTGATAGCGTGTGATGTGGTGAATCCTGATCACATTGACGTGAAGTTTGAGTCCATTGGAGGTTTGGATGCTGTGAAAGAAGCATTGTACGAACTGGTCATTCTTCCCCTTCGGCGCCCGAGCTGTTTGGTCATGGGAAGCTGCTCTCTCCTCAGAAAGGTGTCTTGCTTTACGGACCGCCCGGCACGGGCAAAACTATGCTTGCCAAGGCGATCGCGAAAGAGTCTGGTGCTGTTTTTATCAACGTGAGGGTATCGAATCTGATGAGCAAATGGTTTGGCGATGCGCAGAAGTTAGGTATGTGACTGTTGATGGGATTCTTGTTTTCTTTCGAGATGTTGATAGTTAGTGTACTCTCTCGAAAATTATCATTGGGAAACTGCTTTGGTTGTTGTTAATGAGTACACACCAAAGAATGGGTTCGTAGCCATACACCATAAGAATGGGTGCTTAACCATACGAAGTGTTTGCTATTCCCAGAGGCTTGATATGAAACAAAGGTGTTTTGTCATGAAGTTCATTGTAATATTTTGTTTCATTTTGTTATGCAGTGACAGCTGTATTTACCTTGGCCTACAAATTGCAGCCAGCAATTATCTTCATCGATGAAGTAGACAGCTTTCTTGGCCAACGCAAGTCGACAGATCATGATGCGTTAATCAACATGAAGACTGAATTTATGGCATTGTGGGATGGTTTTACTACCGACCGTATGCCCCCTTTGATCTGTCTTGAAATGGGTTTTATTAGTGCTCTTTTTTTCCTAGCTTCCACCGTCGAAGTAGTTCGCTTTCGAAATAATTCCTTCTCTCTGAACAATCACTGTTTTGATCGTGGCAGAACATGCTCGGGTGATGGTACTTGCTGCTACGAATCGTCCATCTGAGCTTGATGAAGCCATACTCAGACGCCTTCCACAAGCATTTGAAATTGGGCTCCCTAATCACAGGGAGAGAGCCGAGATATTGAAGGTGATTCTGAAGGATGAGAAAGTCGAAGATGGAATTGATTATGACCACATAGCCGGTCTCTGCGAAGGATGCACGGGTTCGGATCTTCTTGACTTATGCAAGAAAGCTGCCTATTATCCCATCAGGGATCTACTGAACAAAGAGAAAACAGGAAACACTTCTCAGGTTTGGTGATTTTCCTCTTGCTATTTCCTATTTATATGCATAGTTGGGATTGCATTTCCCTAAGATAGAAAACCATCTGAAAGTTATTGCGGTGACCTTTCTGCTTCAGGGGCCAAGACCACTTTCGCAATCAGATTTGGAGACAACTCTGCTTGAGAGTAAACTTACAAAAGTTGCTGCGACTGAATACGATAGGCTGACATCGCGCTCATCTGGTTGGTCACGGGAAAGAGAAAACGACGATTTTGAGGTCCAAATATAAAAGCTTCCATTAATAACGAGCTATCTAAGTTTGGAGTTTCTCAGTCTCCTAATAATCAGCCAGACTCTCAGATAATTGATGCTTTACGTAACTGATTTTTTCCTGTATAAACTTGCCAGTATCGTAGAGTAGAATGTCATTCCGATACTTACTACCTTTGTTTACAATATATTGTTTTGCTTTGGCTGGTTACGTCTCTATTTTCCTTTTCTTTGTAAACTTCCAGGATTAATTGAAGCTTGGTATGGGGGCCACTCGAAGCAATATATTCTTTTGCATAGTTGTACGGAACCTCTTTGAATTCAGCAGCCTCGGGTCTAACTTCAAGAACGAGACAGTTATGTTGTAGTCCAAATCCATTAAGATGAACTTCTTGACAGTTGGGCATTTTCTTCCCACACTTGAGTGCAACGACAGTGTAAGAATTCGCATGAATATTGTGAATTTCGTTACTGGGTTCTGTTTTCGCAAGCTGATGGAATTTGTAGACGAATAGGAACATATATAGATAGCCTTCTTCTGAGTAAACCGAAACTAATCCTTCCATCCACACCAAGAAACAATTCGTGCCAAGTGGAGCAAACCCGAATAATAGGCCATGCCCCAATACTTATCATCTCTGATTTCTCATTCCTAAAATGTTTGAGAAGAAAGGTCAGAAATAAGTCAACTGTAATCGTCGATATCGACCTTGGCACGTAATCATAGCATTTGGACATGTGTAAACTACCACCAACCCTCAAGACGACTCAACTTTCCTCGCTTAAAATGACCGAGTCGTCTCAAGGTTCTCATACTGCGCTATTCGGGACAACTTTCAAGAACCCATATGACTAGACAGCAACTATGAAAAACGCTCATGGAACGTAAATCTTTAGAGTTCTCGAAACGGGAAAGATTTAACATATCAGACATACCAATCTATCTTCTTATCCCACGGTTGATTGAATATAGTCGAGAAGGGACCTTTTAGTCGGACATGTTCTTATCGTTATTGATCCACAAAAGGTCGGATTTTTTTATACAACTACATAATCGATTCCCACATTTGACATCCGTCGTTCAAGATCTAGATGATTCGAAGCTTAAAATGACTGAATCATCTCACGATTACCATATTCGGGACAACTTTCGTTTCGACTAAGGATGTGCAGTACCATCCTTGCTTATTTGCAAAATCAAGCACCCACATTATAACCCTCGTACTCATATCACTTTGTGAAACCTTTGGACTAGAGAGCAACTATGCAATTCTCACTCTTGGAACGTAAAGCTTTAGAGCTATCGATGGGACAGATAACACATATATCATTCTTATCAATCTCAAGATGATTTCAATCTCATCAAGTAAATATTTGAATCATCCCAAGGTCGATTTTATGTAATCGAGAAGGGGCCTCTTAATTGGAGATATTCTTATCGTAGTTGATCAACTACATAATTGATACGCACATATGACATCCACCGTTCAAGATCAAGATGATCAAACTATCATCGCTTCAAATAATTGAATAATCTCATATTGGGCTATTCGGGACAATTTTCAATTAAGGATCTGCCCAGTACCATCCTTCTTTATTTGCTGATCAAGCACCCACATAATACCCCTCATGCACATCAACTTCGAGACACACCATTGGACTACAGAGCAGTCATGGAAGTGAAGTTCACTCTTGGAACGTAAAGGAGTAAGCAGCGTTGCATCATAAATTAGATGATGTCCTTCCAAAACATTAGATTGCTTATGCTTCCCATGAAACGAATTTAGCTTTCTAGTAGATAATATTAACTAATTGCATAAAAGAAAACAAATATCATGTCTACAGGGAGGGGGGCGGCTATATGTTTTTTCCTATTTGATTAATTAGTTTAAAAAAAATACGAATTTTAGTGATTCTGACGTATTTGCTAAGAAATTTTTGTTGAATTTGTCGCGGTCGGTTAGAAAAAATAAACGTCGTGAATTTAAATAAGTATCAATTTCGAACTGTTTTTTGTCTCAATTTAGCGTAAAAGACGGGAACAAGAATCTCATTTTCACCTAACTCTTGCCCTTAAGAATCCAATCCATTGATCCTAAAAATGAGTATTTGAGTGTATCGACAATATCTGATAACCACATTAAGGGTCGTTATATTCTTCGATATATATGAAAGGAGTATTATATTCATGAAAAAAACAATAGTAAAGTTACATGGTATTGTGGAATACTAGATTATTTTTCACGTGATGACCGTACCTTAGGAAAAATATTGGTAAATACCGACCATGATCCATTATACCCGCAACCCCATCATCTACGATCCCTAGCTAGGGCAGGCAAGATATTATTAATAAAATGGAGGAAATAACAACTTTCTCTTAGTTTAAGGAAAAAAAAGATTCTGTGTTAAAGCAGCCTAGATTTTGCCTATTTATTATAATTGGATACTTTACTACGATCAGTGACTGATTAAATTAATGAAACCCGGAATATTTGTTGATTTAGATTATCGAACAAAATCGAAGGTTCACGTGAGCCATAACATTTTTAGGAACTTCTTACATGGTAAACATCTCTCTCTCTCTCTCTCTCTCTCTCTCTCTCTCTCGATATCAAATCTTGGGACGAGGATCATTTTTGACCAATCAGCCACTGGATTTACATTACAAAATTGCGTACCTTCTTCTCTATATAATGAGGAGTTTTTATTACCACTTGGACAGTGGTCAGTGTATATATAAACACATTTATAATCAAATTATATACTAGCTCTTCGTCGTCGTATAATAGAAAGCGATTTTTTCCCTCCCAAAAAAAAGAAAACGATTTCTGAGAAGCAGACATGGCGTGGTATTGCTTTGGCTCGTCGTCAAAATATCATTACATATATGATTGTGATAATGAGCCGAATCAATATCACTCTTGTATTCTTTTCTGCCAGATATTAACCGCCTGCTCGACAATCATGTAAGAATTGTAATTTTTTTTTTCCAGCATTTTTCATCAATAAATAAACTTGAGAAGCAATACACAGCTTTTCTCGGTATTGCTGGTTGAATTCAGGATATATTTTAAAGGTTATGGTAAGAAAAGATGCTTCGGAAGGTATAGCAGGCAAATCTTTGGTTAGTTGAAGTATTATCATCTTCAAAATATATTTGAAAACTCTTACATTTTTTCTGACTGCTGCTTTACAGTAAATATAAATCAATCTGATACCACGGAATGATGGAAAACATCATAAAAAGAAAAATAAAACATTATGGATTCAAGAAGGAGATATATACTTAGACATATATATTCTATAATCAAGGACGTTGAGTCACATAGTGGGTGTAGACTTCTGGCATTTAGTGCAGAAGACTTTAAGCAGCATAATTCCACAACAACGTAAAAAAACTTGGTCATTGGATGAGTCATCGAGTGCTAGCTAGGAGGATATTTAATTTATGTGCAGGAAAATATAATCAGAAATGCAAATGTTTGTTATAGGTTTTTTAAATAAAATAAAGCAATTTTATTCAAAATTTAATAAAATGGGATTATTTTGCCCGAAATAATAAATAGGCAAAACGCATATATTAAATGCGACGTCGGCTAATAGCCGCGACGATGACGTGGCACATCATCAAGCAATTTTTTTATTTTTTCTATGTGCGTCGCACCCATTAGGGGCGACGGTAGCTTTTTCTTTTTTTTGTTTTTTTTTAATTTATTTTATATTTTATATTTATATAATCCACCAATTCATAAAATCACCATTATTTCATCAGATTTACATAATTAAAATCAACAAATCCATCTAATTATTGTATGTTCGCGACGATTAAAATGATATGCATATCTTATATTTTTCGAATATTGAAAATATTTAATTATTTTTTAAATGTAATCCAATTTAAGTATTTTTTAATTATAAAAATAAAAAAAATTGGATTATCGAAAAATATAAGATATGCATATCATTTTAATCATCGCGAAACATACAATAAATTAAATGCGTTTGTTGATTTTAATTATGTAAATCGGATGAAATAAGTGATATTATGAATTGGTGGATTATATAAATTATAAATATAAAAATAAATAAAATAAAAAAGAAAAAAAAAAGAAAAAGCTACCGTCGCCCCTAATGGTGCGACATACAAAAAATAAAAAAAAAATTGCTTGTTGATGTGCCACGTCATCGTCGCGGCTATTAGCCGCAACGTCGCATTTAATGTATGATTTTGCCCTATTTTATTAATTTCGGGCAAAATTATCCCATTTATTAAATTTTGAATAAAATTGCTTTATTTATTTAAAAGCCTTTGTTATACATATATATATATATATATATATATATATATATATATATATTTCACAGACAAATGCAACTCTCATCTCGAATAGCTCCTGTCTTGAATTCGTTGAAATGGTCCAAATGTATTGTCTTTTAGGGATGGCAATGGGGCGTCGGACCCGGACCCGCCCCGAACCCGCCCCTAATGGGACCTATTTTCAATAATCGGGTATGGGGCGGTCGTGGATTTGAATTTTTCTAGGGTGGCGGGTCCCGGGTCTTGCCAAACCCGCCCGAGACCCGACCCCGCCCGAAATATTTATATATTATAATTTATTTCTTAATTAAGTTCTATAGTGTTATTGTTATATTATGAATAAAAAGTTTGGTCTAATGTAGAAATTGTATTACAGATGAGTCGTGGGTTAGTCTCAACTAATGCATTCTCTATTTTTCTCTTTAAAAAATGAAAAATAAAAATAAAAAAAAAAATAATATATATCTATCATTCGTTTCCACGGTCAGAATCTCTGTCGCTAATAAATATTCCGGGTCCAGCCAAACCCGACCCGACCATTGCCATCCCTATTGTCTTTAGCCAATTCATCTTTTTATATATTATCATCGATCAGACTATGTTTCTATTTTTATTTTCTTATATTCATCGGAAAGCAGTGGGGGAGCCACTCTTGGAGCAGTGGGGTGCATGGACCCCACTGATTTTTTCTTTTATAATTTGTTTAATAAAATGATAATAACTAAATATTTCATAGAAAAAAATCCATTTGTATAAAAAATTTGCAAGTCAATACATCTGAATTTTTTTATATAAGTACCCACTTGAACGTGCGTACCATTTTTTCAGTCTTCACGTACCTTTTATATGTGTATTATGTACCATGTTACGCGTTTATATGTACCCATATACCTTCTATATTGGTACGTTAATGTGTTAAATGACATTCCATTTTTCTCACTGTATTACGTACCACAATACGTTCCTCTATGGTACCTAAATGTGTTCTATGGCGTATTTGCGGCGGAACATGTACCAATGTACAAAAAGTTTATTATAATATGTGCCTACATATAAAAAACACTGACAGTGTACCGACTTGCAAGTTTTTATTGAAATAGGTATTGTTATGTAGGAGGTTTGCTATGGTACCCACCTACTCTGAGCAACCACCGTGAGCACCATAAGCAAATCTCTCAAATGTTCGCTTTCGATTCTCAACGACGTCAACATCTCCGTAGACTCTGTCATATCCATTGCTAACCTAAATCGCTATCTCAAACACTTTAATTTTTAAGAAAATTGACTATTGCTTATTCACGTGGACGACGTACCGAGGTGATAATTTTCTTAAAATTAACGTGTTGGAGAGAGCGGTTTAGGTTAGCAATGGATATGGAGGTGTTGACGTCGTTGAGAATCGAAAAAAGCAAACAATTGAGAGATTTGCTTATGGTGATCACGGTTGTTGCTCACGGTAGGTGGGTACCATAGCAAACCTCTGTTATGTAGATTCCCCATATTTCATATACTATAAAAATTATCAATATAATGAGAGATAAAAATTTAATATATAAAAATTGGACCCCCATCAATAGCTTCCCTAGCTCCGTCTGAAAGATGAGATAAAGTAGATACTAACTACAACGCAATTATGTTTTTGATTGGAAAGACAAATACCACTCATCTAATTATCTTTGGGTCGATTCGAAATCAGGCCCCATTAAGGGTTTGATTTCGAATTCAGGCCCTCATTGAGAATTTTTTAGGTTAAAGGATCCATTTTATGTGGTGTAAAAAAGTGGTAAGAAAGATATATGAACTGGTATAGAATGATCGTTTTGTGTTACAAATTTCAACATACCGGTATGACAGAGCAATGAAGTGGTAATGCAGAAAATAAACTGGTATCTGATGATCATAAACTGGTACCGAATTATGGCTTTGTGTTACGAAATTTTAACATACTGGTATGAAAGAGCAATGAAGTGGTACTTGCAGAAAATGGGTCCTTAAAACTAAATTTTTTGCGAAGAGGTCTGAATCCTAAATGATAGTTATGTGGGGCTCTGAAATGAAAATGCTCCATTATCTTTTGGTAGACAAAGGGATACTAGAGAGAGAGCCCATGGATTGTAAAAAAAATGATCTTATAATTAGCACCAGTAATTAAGAGATCAAATCAACTAACCACTCTTAAAATTAAGGTTACTTTGCACCCGTAATAATTGGTCAAAAACCATCGAATGGCATGCTTGAGGTTTTATCGATTATGAATAGAAAATATTATATTATATTATATTATATTATTATTATTATTTGGTTTGCTTGAGATTTACTCTCGACTTGAGCCTATCACCGTCTCATCTCTCAGCTCAAAAGCTACTAAAATGCACTTTTCCAAACCCTAATTTCCTTCCTTCCCTTTCTTTATCATCAACTCTGCACGCAAAACCACGCTGATGCTCTGCTCGTGGATTTGAGGGTCGTCTACTGAAGGTTAAGAATTCGCTATTTTGTTCAATTTTTTTTTGTTAATGTGTCCATATTATCGCCTAAATTATAATTCTTAAACTCAGTCGGTACCTTACTATCCATCGATCTGTGGTGGAATCGAAGATTTTTAGCATGAATTTATGGCCTATCCTTAATCTGGGCGTATCCGTAGAAGCTTCGCATCATTTTCATCGCCATTCATCAGTTCAATCAATTGGATTTTATTTGGTTTTTGTTAACTCAGTGAGCTCTTTTTGTTCTTCAAAATGGGTGAGATGATTGGCCCGCGTCTCTACAGCTGCTACAAATGCCGAAATCACGTTTGCCTCCACGACGACATAATCTCCAAGACTTTTCAGGTGAAATTAACACTTCATCTTTTTTTTTTTTTTTCTGTCCCAACACATTCGCTTTTTAATTCCATTCAAGGTTCATTCGTACAGCGCAATCAACAATCAAGAGTGCCTAATCCTTTAATGTTACAGCTTTTTTTGGCTAGTTCTTGAAAAAAATAATGTATGGACTTGTGAAACAGGGGAGACATGGCAGGGCATTCCTTCTTTCCCACGCCATGAACGTAAGCGTCGGTCCTAAAGAAGACAGACATCTTCTTACCGGCCTACACACGGTGGCCGATATCTCCTGCCAAGATTGCAATCAGTTGTTGGGATGGAAATACGAACGTGCTTACGAGGCGTCGCAGAAGTACAAGGAAGGTAAGTTCATATTCGAAAAGTCGAAAATTGTCAAGGAGGATTGGTAGTATTCATGGGGTCATCTTTCTGATAGCAGCAGTCCATTCCATTCCATTTATGTGTTTGATCTATATCTCATAGTGCGTGCTATATGTACAGTTATATCCGTAATTGTGTCCGAAGTAACTATTCTTGAACGATTATATATGTACACCATTCTATGTTTGTTCTGCTCCATTTATGTTTAATCTGATTGTCTAAATTCATCCTCAATATTATTGGCCGCAATCTTACATTTGGCCGAGTTGTCCCGGTATAACTCCAAGAGCTTATTTGCTGCAATTTTATCGTATTGTTAACGTTGTTGTTAGACCATCTCCAACGAGAAACGCATGCTCAAACTTAAACGCATTCTCAAACTCAAAATGCAGTAATTCTTCTCCAACCGACCAACTCATTCTTAACTCAATAAACTATTTTGTAATATTCACTTCTACATCAAATTTTATTAAATTTCAATACAACCACAAAACATTAAATAGACTACAGTTAAATGATTATATTGTAAATTGTTCGTATAATGTTGATGTGATGAACCCAATTTTGTTCTGAATGTGGCATCAAACGATTTTTACCATATATGCAATAATATATTTGAATAATGTGACTTTTTCTTTCAGCTCAAATTAAGGATACGGCTAATAATATATTTGACTAATGACTTTTTCTTTCTGACAGCTTAAATTAAGGACACAGCATTCGACACCTTTTTGTGACCTCTCAAATTGTCAATGTCTCGTGTCTTTTCTTGACTGAACTCATCCGCTTTTACTAAAATAATTTATTTTAGGGGTTTTTTTTTTGCAAGAGTAGAAAAATTATGCGTTGGATTTTTCCGCAAACGCACGTGCGTTTTTAGTTGAGAGAAATTGAAAAATCTCATTTTCGGTTTGCGTTATGGTATCGATTGGACTACTTTTCTGACATGCGTTCCTGCCTGCGCATCGCTCGGATATGCCCTTAGTACAAGGCAAAGGCTACAGAAAAGATGCGGGCCGCTTAAAAGCCCAGCAAAATTTCATCTTTTTTCTTCGAACCCATTATAGAACTAAGTCAATTACAAGTGGCCTTTAATACTTGAGTAAATAATGCGACGATTCAAAATAGTTAACTTACAGTGTATATGTTTCGAGTACGATGATTAAATAATGTGGTGGTGCGAATTTTAATGTCAGTGGGAGAATAATTTCTTTGAGCACGCTTGCTGGAGAAGAAGAATGTGTGTGGGGACCTTCCCTCAATTATATAACGTTTTCTGGAAAATTTAATAGAATTATGGGTGGGGCCCGCATGGTTGTGATTGTCTAGCCAAGTGTTTGGATTGTATATATTAAACGTAAAGTGACCGACATTTTATTCCATGGTGTAATTATTACAGGCAGTGTTCTTTGTCTCTCTTTTTCTTTCTATGGTTTGAAATTGCATAACGAAGAACGCTAATTTTTTTATTGATATTTCTTTCTTTGTTTCTCATCTGACGTATCTTACTTGGGTTTTGGCTTTATTATGTTGGAAGAATCTGTAACTCACAGCTCACGTATTATACGGACAGCTATACATAAAAAAAAAATAAACACAAGAAAGAAAGCTAAGTACTTACTATGGGATCATTAATTAAATTCAATCGAATCATCTCGGTGTGATCAATCATCAATCCCACTAAATGAACTTTAGTTATTTATTACACATTACCCCATAAGTAATAATAGGTAAATTCCCCAACATACGGCATATATTACAGATCCCAGCGGCAAGTATTGTCTTTTGATTTATATGTACCGACTCAAATATTCATGACGTTAATTATTAGGTTTCGATTGTCTATCGCACATTAAAATTTTATAATCATACTTCAAATTTGTTTTCTTTCGATTTTTATTTCTTCAATTTTGCCTTTTCTTGGTTCTCCGGATAAAGATTTCTTCTTGTTTTGCTTAATTCTTTCTCTTTCGATATTTCTTTCAATTATATAGCCTTCGCGTAAATCCTTTCTGAAAAAAAAAAAATATTTACTACTTCGACAACACACCCTAACTAGTAATGGAAACATTTACTAAGAAAGAAAAACAAAAAGTAGATCAAGAGAATAATACGCAACTCCGTAACAAGTAGTAATAACACGACATGCTCATCTACGGACAACATCATATCACTAAAAAATACATCAATTTCACTTCACACTGAACGTAGCAGCCATCAAAGTTCTCAGCTTTACAATGGACAAGACATAAGCATGTCTGGAAAATAGAAGAATAAAACCCTTTGCAAGAAACAAACTATTATGGGAATCATATCCAGAAATAAAACAAAATATTTAAGTACATAATAACAACAATAGTGACCCTATGTTTTACGTCCATCTTTCAGTTTTCATATGAAAAACAAGTAATCAAATCACCCGCTGAGCACAAACGAAAATGAGAGAAAAGCCAAACAAGAACAACCCCAAGGAAAAAAAAAAGAAAATAAAGAAAAACCTCATATGAAACTCACACTTCGAACCCTAGCGTTTTCCTGAAAATGCGCGTTGAAAAAACAGTAGTTGATTCTCACCAAGAACCACCAGCCAACATTCCGTTCCAATTAAATCCATTTGAGTGATCTTCTTCTTCTCCTCCTCCTCGTAGCCTATCTTGCTCATACTGATGATCATTCTGACTAGAAACTGATTTCAGCTCTTCGAAAGGGAAGAGAATATTCCTAGATGGATCAATATTATTATTGCAATGAGCTTGATTATCAACAGCTCCTTGCATGTTCCCACCTCCACCGCTGCTATGATCAAGCCCATCGATCGAAAAGCTCAGATTTGGTTTGAATTGATGATCATTCCATGGAAATGGGATCGAAGAGAACATAGCACAAGAGTTCGAATCCATGGCCGGGACAACATCAGATGCAGTAGAGGGATTGATGATCGGGTTCTGTGGGTCATTCGTGATTTTCCCATAGGCGCCGAAGGAAGGAGAAAGTACAAATTCAGACATGGAGCCGTCGAACTGAGATGGATTGTAAGATAAGTTCAGGTCATGTCCCTCGAGGAACTTATTAGGGTTATTGTGTGTTTGAAAATTCGTGTCAGAGATTTCTTTCTTGGACGACGACGATGAAGATGTTGCAGAACTGTAAGAAGATCTCTTGTTCTTCCTCGAGCCACCGCCAACTGGGACATTCCTCAAAGATCCACCTTCTGTCCAATACCTTCGGCAAGTCTTGCAAAAGTATCTGGGCTGAGATAAGCTGTAGTTGTTGTAGTAACAGAACTTTGTGTTCGTTGAACTGCACCTTGGGCAATGAATGGCTTGCTCCTTTTGTGGTCTAGGTTTTCTTTCACAGCCAGGTTTTGATGAATTATCAATTGGTTTAACTACTCCACTAATACCCTGAAAAAGATATGTTAAAATGAGAGAGCACTGACCAATAAAGTGTAAACAAGAACGAACAAAAGTATATGTTCTGGCGATGGCTGTCATAGAAGAAAGGGTTAAAGTAAATGGAGTTTTGGACAATAGTAGCTACTTTCCATACACATGGTAGCTGTGAAAGCAAAACATATCGAGATAGTGGGGTTTGATCGACTCATCTGCAGATTCAAGAAAGTTGTTATCTTGACCGACGAAGAAAGGAAAAAAGGACACCAAGCACAAAAACAAAAAAGGAGATAAAAGTAGAGAATACATATGCTGCTAAAGCTAAACCAAAGCCATAGAAAATCTCAAACCCTAAAAAAGAAGTCGTTCATGACATCATAGAAAGAAGAGAGTAAAGCTTCTTTTTATCTGCTTTCTTTTCGATTTTCTTTTTTACCTGTGGCCACTGGGCGGTATCCATAGCAGCAACAAGAGAGAGAGAGAGAGAGAGAGAGAGAGAGAGGAAAAGTTGTAGAGAGGTGAAAGAGATGAGAGAGATAGAGAGAGAAGAAGCAATACTTTTGAGCCGCGTTGAAGAGGTTTTTCTCTTTGGCGGTTGTGTGTGTTTGCTTGTTATAATGGGGCGCTGCTATGCTACTTCTTAGTAGTGGGGGAAAAAGCATTTTCTTGCCTGTCCACTTGTCAATAGTTGGAATTATATTATTCTCTATATCTTTTGCATTGCATGTGGTTGATTAATTATTATTCCACCCTATTATCATGGGCATATAAAGTTGAAGTGTTTTTACATTGTTTTTTTTTGGTTAATTCACTTTTAGGCCCTATTAACATGTTTGGATTTGGTTCAGGCCCTACTAGAGTTTGCGTTAGGAATAAGGACCAACTTTTCAAAAAATTAAGTGTCAGGCCCTAAAATGACGCAAAAAGACATATTTAATCCTGACATATGCCAAATTACGCTGTATACCTAAATAATCCGTTCCAGACAATTATAACAGTTCAGCGCTGAAAAAGAACACTTCCTTTCACTTGGATAACAACAGTCTTGTATTGAGTATCATGTGTCGTCTATTTAGTAACAAATGACGTCGCAGAAGTAACACAACATTCAAAAATAATACTGATTCCTACAACATCATTTGTTAATGTGTTACGGTATTATTTTTGAATGATGTGGTACTTCTGCGGCTTCGTTTGTTACTAAATAGACGCCATATGGTACTCAATACAAGACTGTTGTTATCCAAATGAAAGGAAGTGTTTTTTTTCAGCGCAAAACTGTTATAATTGTTCTTGAACCCTCCACCCGACCATCCCCTGTTTTCCTAGACAGAAAATTCATCATTATAGGGAGCAATGCTCGATCAGTGGGAAAAATAGGGTTTCGATAGTCCGATGTAATAAAAATGTCTGTTAATAACATTTTACTGTCGATAAGTAACGTCTTATGACGTTAAAATAACACTTACGATTTTTACGGTAACAAATCAGTATAATTGTGTAACAGTTATAATTGTTCTTGAACCCTCCATCCAACCATTCCCCCTGTTTCCCTAGACATAAAATTTATCATTATAGGGAGCAGTGGTTACCAATTTTCAATCTCGAAAAGTGTAATAAGATCGAAACGCTAATGATTCGATCTTTTATAGGAGAACGCTAATGGTCGTCGCGTCGAGTTTAGGGTTTACAATTTAGGGTTTATGGTGTAATACCGCATGATGGAAAACAAAACAAGGTGTTAACAATCGACTGTGCTCGATCAGTGTGAAAAATGGGGTTCGATAGTTCGATGTAATAAATATGTCTGTTAATAACATTTTACTGTCGATAAGTAACGTCTTATGACGTTAAAGTAACACTTGCGGTTGTTACGGTAACAAATCAGTGTAACTGTGTACCGTAAAACTGACGTCAAATACCATTCTGAAATCACTTTTATTAAGAGTAATTCGTCAAATCACAGTTTTGGGTCCTTTTCACTTATTTTTGAAAAAAATAGGTCCTTAAAACTAAAGAAAATCCTGATAGGGCTTGATTCCTAATTTTAAAATATAGTAGGGACTGACGCAAAATTTGCCCTTTCTTTTTTGCTACTGCGGACATATACTTCACTAAAAGGAATGAATGGTAATAAAGCTTGGATGAATCGAAGACGACAAAATTTGAAAGCCCTAGGAAGATTACATTATATGGTCTTACGAAGCTTCTAATTGCCTAGTACATCAATGTATGTGTTAGAAGCAGGTGTGTTCTGTCCTCCTCCTAATACACTCCTTTTCAGGTTTTGGGAAAGTAGGAAAATAAACATTAATGAAAAAAAAAAAAGGTTTATAAAAGGGTAATTGTGCAGCACACTGCTCACGGCATAGTATCACAATCAAACAAAAAAAAAATTAATTCAAAGGAAAATCCATATGTTAAAACAAGAAATCTCGCCGACAACTTCTATAATAAACCATTCATTCATAATCTTCAATTGACTGATTGATAAACGATGCTGTGTTTGTACGTGTGTACTCTGTTTCCCAGACTTGTCTGTGATTGGCCGTAATAAGCGGACATAAGCTCGCCGCCGCCGCCGCATGGTGTTCATTCACGCCGGCGGAAAGAATATATTTTGAGCTGTTTCACGGAGGTTATCTTAGTCGCAATAACTACAGTGATATCATCATCGTCATTATTATATTACAGCCAGGATAGCTAATTAGACTGATCAATTCTGCAAATAAATATTTATTCCAATAAAAGATCGATTCGAACTCGACTGGTTTAGACTTGGCAAGGCAAGAAAAAAAGAAAGAAAAGAAATTCTAACTCATCGTCTATGATTGATTGGTGCATCCACTACACTAACGAATGCCCAAGACTTTACTTTTGCTCACAAAAGAGGAGAAGAGAATTGGGATGGATAGGATAAAGTGCTCAGTCAAATGTACTCAAACGATCCGTACATTACGGGTCTCGAGCGTGGGACCCACTGTCCGCCATGAACGAGGCAAGATGAGCTCAATCTACGGATATATGTGGCGAAATGATATACGAGAAATTTAATTAACAGGTGTGAAATAAACCCCAACTTTTCAAAGTTCAGAGACAGCTCTTTCGGTCCTAAGTTGGGAGCAGTTAAAAAAGCACCTTTTCAATATCCTAACCATTTCTTGGTTTGAGGGAGGAATTAGAAAAAAACCGAAGTGAGTTATTTCCCCTTCGCCAACTTGTTAAAATAATCAACGCAGTTCGGAACATGACGGGTCGGGTCGGGCCCAAATCGAGCCCGTTTGGGAAGAAGACGACAGGGTACGACCCGATAGAAACGAAAGGTCGCACGACCCGCCCGTATACTGCTTCGGCGTTCTTCGATGGAGGTCGATTAATTACGCCGTTCGTCGCAATTTGCGTGTGGAGTATGATTTTTTCCTTGTTGCATACATACAATGCCATGTTTATTGTTGATCATTACAATACTTAAAATATGAAACAAGCGACAAATCACACGGACAATTACAGAAATCGTAATCACACGCCCGGCGCAACAAATCTTAGATATTCGAAATCTTATGCCTTGAAAAAAAAAAAGCAATTCTGGGATGGAAGGAACGATAATAGTGCATCGACGAAGCTTACGCGCCGTTCGCCGTTCGATCAGCTCGAATAAGAACGAGCGGCCGTCGCCGATGGAGTCAGAACGTACATCTCGCACGCATGAGAGTCGACTCTAGCGCTCAACGAACTAACCGTGTTCGTTGAAAGTACTCGTGCTGCAAAAAAAAAAAGCGAACGTGATATATATTCTGCACAACAATTTTTCGGAAAAAAAAAAAAAGAAAAAAAGCGTTCGAGTTTAACCTTCCACAAGTCTCTAACGGAGACGCTGATGGAAGATTCGAGCCCTATCGAACCCCAATTAGCCGTAATAGTCGCGGGGGTTTAGAGCATCGGTTCCATAAAACGACGACTAAGCGCTGCCCAGATAGCGGGCCGGCCCAAACCTGGTAGCAACCGTTCGGCCCGTATGTATTGACTTTGCGTCCTTGGACACCGAGCGCATCTGATACGAAAAAATTTCATTCGAATACGGCGTAAGAAATTTAGAAGAAACTATTCGTCGAATAAAAAAAAAAAAGACGGCGAGGACTCGATATTATTATACCTTGGTTACGGCGATAACCTCCGTGTTAGTGAGGATTCCGTACGTCTCCGCCGTCATGTTTCTTACATCGCAACCTACCAAGAGGGGAGCCTACGAAAAAAAATATTAAGGAAACAACGATAAGGAATGTCCATTTTATCTAAAAGGTTAAGCCTGAACGAAGCGTATCGTATTAATTTATTATATTTTATTTCTAGCAAATTACCTTCATCAGAGCCCAGATGCTGAAATGTGCACGGTTATTCTTCGTAAGTCATGCCTCCGTTTCCGACTTCTAACATATCAGGGTCTGTAATAAAATACGGCGAGAGAAAAAACGCGTTAGTTAAGAGCGAGGTCCATGGAAGTCGAGTTAGTTAGAGGCGTAATAAATTACCGTTCCACCCTCCGGGACCTGCGTAGGGCGCCCATTTGTCGTTGATGTCCGCGATTTCAGTCATACTAACAAAGAAAAAAGGAGTACAAAGCATAAAAAACCGAGGGTTAAGGCACGGATTGCCAGTAGC